>PVHY01011040.1:0-49443 GCA_004024945.1 Uropsilus gracilis | reverse complement strand
CTAGGTCTCGCTGTTTTTGCCTGTGGAACCGCAGGCTCTCGTTGCCCAGGGTACCACAGGCTCAAGCAATCCCCAGCCTCAGCTTCCCAGGTAGCTGGGATTACAGGCGCGCGCCACCACACCCAGCTATTTTTTTGGAACCTAGGTCTCGCTACGGGCCCCAGGTGGGACTCGAACCGCGATCCCTAGCACCGGCCGCTTCATAGGCTGAAGCTTACAAGCACGAGCCACCGTGCCTGGCCCCGAGAGTATTTTTTAAACTAAACAAGCTGCTCAATTTGATGCTACTTTGATGTGGACATAATGAGGATACTGTGCCTCTATACCACTACTCCTTCCACAGATAGTTCCTGTGGGGTATGGATGTTGAGTTGATCCAGTTCCTTTTTATTAATGATTTTATAAGGTTCCTTCCATATGTAAGGTTTCTTCCATCTGTTTTTGGCAGAATCTCTTCCATTCTTATTAAATTTTTATATCTAGTAACTCTTAAATTTAGTGAAGCTTTTTTCCCCGTCCTTTTTTGCATTCAGAATAAGGTGGTAGTTGCACTGAACTCTAAGATTCGTTCTTGCCCTGACGTCCCCACACCATCCTGGAGTGCTCGCTCCTGTATTATCTTGACTGGCCTTTCAGAACTTAAACTTTTACAGTTAAAAGGAACCTGAGTTCCTGTGGCTCAGAAAAAAAACATGAGTTGTCCAAGCTTACACAGCTATCCAAAGGCAAAACAGGTATTAATACTACCTTCATTGATTTCTACTCAGAATTTTGACCAGAAAACGGTCTGCAGTCCCCCAAGTAGGAACAAAGCAAACTCTTCTACTCTGAATTTCTCTCAAATTAATTTTGCCACATTGAATTAAAAATGATCCAACATTTTGAACTACATCTTGATGTTGAAAAGTTTCCATTTTCATATCCTTGTTTTCCATGTTAACATTTTACACTTTGTGTGTACATCATTCCTTGATAACACACATTTTAAAAATCTGGCCCAATTCTAAAGAATGAGAGCCTCAATTTTTTAATATCAACAGAAGAAAGGGGGAAAAAATGAGGTGGCATATCTCTCTTGCTCACCTAAACATAAAAGAAATATATTAAAATACCACTTACAGAATTTCAAGAGGATGTAATTCAAAGGCTAATAATAAATGCAAGTCACCAAGAGTTGACATTTCCATGACCTAAGCTTGTTGTATACCTACCTTCCGCTCATGTCTGCTGACATCCTGAAGTAAACCCTTAGGGAGTTGTTTTGAGTGAGGGTTTCTGTATGTCTCTTTGAATAGGAATACAAAGTGACAGAAAAATAACTCAAAATTGCTATAAAATGAATGGTATTTCCAAATGCGCAAGCAAACAACATGCACTTTAATGTAACACATTTCTTCTTATTTGGCAGTAAGTTAAAACATATGTTGTTTGAAGTTTATATAAAATGGATGAAAAGGTGTTATTTGTGTTAAAAATGAAACCAAATTACTAAGTGGTTTAAAACCCATGGCTTTTATTATCCAAATGTAGCCAGTTAAAAGTAATGTCACTTGAAGAGTAAAAATAAATTAGGGTTAACAGTTACTGGTTTGCTTGTTTTTTTTGTTTTGTTTTTCATTTTTTGGATGAAGGAAATAAAGTAAAAACCTTCAAAAAAATATACATGTAGTCATTACAGTCTCACAATTTTCTTTAACACAATTCCAAAAAACAAACAACAAAGACATTTAGTTACCCCTTCAAACTAAGAACAAATATTTTTTCCTGAAGTCTTTTCTTCTGTGAATTTTTGAAGAGTTATCAAAAGCTAGTTCTTCGCTTCAAAATAGAAAGCCAATGGCAACAGGTGAAAATCAAATGATCAATAGGTTCTCATCAAGTTGCCCTGGGAAAAAAACTCACAAAGAAGAACATCAACAAAAGGCAAAAATCATTATCATCAAGAAAATATTATGACCAATAGTTTGATTAGTGTCCTGAGAATCTAATAACAAAAACATACATGAATCATTTAGATGCAAAAGAGGAAAAAAGCAGGCATTCAAGAATGATTGGAAAAATAGAACTTCAGAACCAAAGAATAAAAATGTTTTTTACTTGGATTTGGAATATATAGTAATGTTTATTTCTTAATCCTGGCATTTTCTTGTAAAGTCCTTATCTATAACTTATTTGGGATACAAAGTATAGTAAATCCTCACATAATGTTGTCAGTAGGTTCTTAGAAATTGATTTTAAGTGAAAGGACTTAAAATGAAAGTAGGTTTCAGTCAATGTCAACCAGGATTTTTTTTTATCATTAATATTATAAGAAAATGAATTCAAATTAAAACATCATTTGAGGAACTACAATAATTTTTTTTCTGTTGATCATTGCTTACTATTGCAAACAAGATAAAATACATCCCCCAAAGATCAGATAACTGAGCTCTAATAAATAAAATCAAAGAAGCATGGTCTGCTGCAATAAATCCTTCAAGTAAATACAATTACTTTAAGGGAAAACCTATATATTTATACATCTGTGCAGGAGATTGATTCCAAGACCTCTGTGCATATGGAAATCTGGTGGTCAAGTTTGTGACATAAAGTGGCATCATATTTGCATATAATTTATGCAATCCACAATACTGTTTAAGTTTCTCTAGGTTACTTATACCCCTATACAGTATAACTGTTCTGTAAATAGTTGTTATACTGTTATATTGTGTAAATAGCTGTTATTTAAATAGTTGTTCAGTACAGACACAGCCATCATAAGTCTGACCACATAGACCATATTATTTTTATGAACTCTAGATTAACCTTCCTCTTTTGCCCGTATTTTATGCCCCCCCCATCTTGAATGTTTTCTATTTCTTCTTACATTTTTTTAAATTAGAAAATTGTTTTTAAATATAGAATGGACCATATTTTAAATCTGCATTTGGTTAAATCCAGGGATGCAGAGCCTGTGGATGTGGTGTATATGAGTGATCTTTTTCTTTCTTTAAAAGTAGTTTTTGGTTTTTTTGGTTTTTTTTGCTTTTTAGTCTAAGTCTACTTAATTCTAGTTAATGTTTTGTTTATAACTGTGTTTAAAACATGTCTTTTTTTGGAGAATGTGTTGATACTGTTACTATGAGGCACTTTCTCTGGGTGAATATGCTATGCATGTGTGCACCAGAAAATGTGAAAGAACAGAGGAAAAATGTTCCATCACAATTTGAAAGCATCTCTTGAAAGGGTTATTTCTGTAGAATCTAGAACTGTACTCTCGAGCAGGAAGAGACTTGTAAATTTTGTTTTCTATCCCCTGGTGTAAATGGTATATCCTATTCCATTTTTCTTGATATTTTCTCCAGTTGGTAGAATAATTTCTACATAATCTTTAGCAAAACCTAGACTTGAACAAATTAAAACAGTGTTTCTACTCAGGGAATACTTTTAGGTGCAGTTTCAATGTTTGCCAAACGTACATTAGGGAATAAAAAGATTATATAAGGCTTGCCTCTGCCATAAATCATTGAATAGATACATATTTATCTTTCATCAACTTACCAGATATATCATTTGAATTCTTTTCCTCCTATAAATCCTGTGCAATGCTTTTGTGCATTGTCTGAGTACAATTTTTCCCCCTCTATCACCTCCCTGACTTGTTCTATCCCCAGACTGCACTCAGAATTTCCCACCTCCCATACCCTTACACTGTCTACTTCCTTTGAAAATCATCATCTTTCATTTCAGTACTCCCATGGTCTATTTTCCTAGAAATTTGTTCTACACACTAGTCACCTTTAAGTTGATAATGATTGCTAATATTAACCTTTTCTAATTTGTCAGGTGTAGCAGAATTTTAGTCAATTTTTTGGTGAAGAATCTTTCATCTTACCATCTTGATGGTCACATTTTGATGGTTTAGATATTATTTCATGCCAGTTCCTTAGATATTTTAAAGGAAAAGGAACATTGATAGTCTAGCATGCATATCCACTTTCACTAATAAATTATACACATTTTATTTATAAAATAAATAATAAAAAATTTAAGGAAAAGTGATTTTAAGAAGAAGTCAAAGCTTTCTTTCATAACTATGAACTATAATAAAATATACTCTAATTTCATATCCCAGCAAATTAGATGAAAATATTGGTATTAGTAAGACACATAATTTTGTGAGATTAAAAACTTTTTTTATTCTAATTTTTGTGATGATGCAAATTTGCTCTATTTTATAATTCTATCAGAATTTTAAGGTATATGTTATAAGTAAACTCTCATTTGTTATTTTAATGGGAGTTTTTATTCTGTTCATGTTATTTTTCTTACCAAAAGATAATCATTCCTAAAATAACTATCATTTTTAAAGTTAGTATAATGATCAAAACTTTTTTTCTTTTATTCATATATCCACCCCCTTGCTTATGTCATTCAGGTTTGACCTAAGAGCAAGCATTGAAGTTTTTCTTGTGTACGCTCATTAGAAACTCTGCCTATCAAAATTTATCCTCACAGGAGTAGGGGAGAAAATAGGAGCAGAAAGGATATAATATATTAGAGATCTTTTCCTAAGACATTTATGGTCTATTGGGAAATCGCATTACTATATATGAAGCAACCCTATTAGCAAGCCAGGGTAATTTTAAGTAGGTGAAAAAGTCAACAGTATCAGGCTTCAGAAAGAAAAGAGAAATTATGAGTTTGAGATGTCAGAGAAGTTTTAGGCTGAACTTTGATGGAGGGGTAAAATGAAAGAGGACCCTTGAGATAGGAATGTTAAATGCTTCTGTCAGAATTCTCTGTCCAAAGGTGGATACATGCAACAGTCTGAGAAAAATATTTGCTTTAGATTCATGTGGTTTTATTTAACAATTGCTTAATAGATGCCTATTATATATTTTTCCTGGTTTTTATCCTAAGGGTTTGTTTAACTTCCTGTCCCTGTACTCGTAGAACTGAGGTTGGGTATAAAAACACTTGTTATAAAATATTGTTATTACTAAATTGTCCCATTTATCCCTTACTCCCCACATCCCCTCAGTTTTTATTGTGCACATATTATGTGGAAAGTATTGTGCTACATCAGGGGGTTTGCAAACTTCCTTAAAGAAGCAGATAACATTTTCAGCTTTGTGGGTCCTATGGCCAGTCTCTGACTACAGCTGCTCAATTCTGCTGTTGTACTGTGAAAATAGCTGTGGGCTCTGCATAAAAAAATAATGGCAGTGTTTTACTAAAATTATATTTACAGACAGAACCAGCCAACCTGTGGGCTTTATTTTACTAATCCATCCTCTAGGTGATGGAGCTACAAAGATCGATGTGACATGATGCCAAAGTTTGAGGCACCTGCAGTAAAGTTAGGGAGATAAACTCCTGAGAGCTCCTTTCAGTAGGCTGATACATGCCAAGATCCAGGTAGTGCATGGGGTACTCTGAAGCACAAGGGAAGGGTACTTAATCCATTCTGGAGGTTTGAGATGGCTTTTTAGAGTCAGGGATGGAAGGATAAGTGTTAACCAAAGTAGAAAGATCAAAGATACAGTGTGAGCAGTGACATTTGTGGAGTTGAGCGGTGGTGGACTTGTGCAGTAGTCCTGTCATTAAAGCTTCAAAAGCCATTTGTAGGGTTGTAGAGATAGGACGAGGAACTAAGTGGGATCAAATCATAGGAGATCCTTGAATGGCATGTTCAGGAGCTTATAACCACAGGTCAGAAAATTTTCAGTTATAGGTGCTTCTAGGACAGCTAAAGGAATGTGCGTGCCTAGCTAGGTGTTTTAACTTATAGTCTTAATATAGGTTGGAATCTTTAGTATGGAAGTGATTGTTAAAACCATAAACATGGAGGAGATTACCTTGGGTCTGGGTAGAAAAAAGAGAACAGTAATCTAAGAACAGACCCATAACTATTATTTAGGGGGTAGGCTGGTCAGAGCAAGTTTAAAGAGGAGTCAGAGAGGAGAGAGAGAATGAGTGGAGAATATTGTCATAACAGCCACGGACACTCATCTGGGTACTGTGCAGCTAAGCTACAGTCAAAAAAACCACAAACAAGAAATTTGGAGATCTAGATGACTGAGCACAAAATTTTATTTCTTCTCATACAAATTCTTGTGCGAGTCTGGCTTATCATCTCTGTCCTTTAGCTACTCCTTCTGGAAAATGTGGCCTTCAAATTTTCCTTGGCAGCATTGGCAGGAGAAGAATGAGCTGAAGGAAGGACACCAGTTCCTTGCTGCCATGATCTGAATCATTTGTACCAGAGCTAGTCAAATTGTCCCAACCTAAGGTATGGAACGTTGGGAAGGGCTGAGGAACAGTAAGAGTGTTGTTTGGAAAGTAGTGAGCTTCAAAAACCAGTGGACTGTTAGCAGTGTCAGCATAGTGGAACAGTGCATGTGAGGAATTAATTTAAAGTAAGGTGAGAATGTTCCAGATAAGCACACCATTCATGTTTCCAGACCATTCATATTTCCAAATAAATTGTTGTGTTACTGCTTTCCATTTAGCCTATGAGAAAATCTGGAAAAATTTCCCAAGTTTTGAGTATTTTTTTTCTAGTAAGCAGCTCTGTTTTTCCTGCAAAGTCTCTTGTTAAGTCAGGAAGAGCTTTGTGAGTGTAAGGAGGCAGGGATGCTTTTACTCTACAATGAGAACATGTTCTCTGCTTAGACAGTTGAAAGTGACTCAAGGGCCAGTTTTGTGTTTTCTAAGAGCTAACTTTTTTGATTACCAACATCCATACTTCTTTCCTATATGCATATTTTCATGAAGGTTGTCAGCATGGAGATGTAGGAAATTTTATTTTTTTGAAAGTGTGGTAGTTATAGTGGCCCTTCACCTCTCTCTCTTTTTTTTTTAAACAAAGTCTGATCTAGTAGCCAAAAAATTGGGTTGTGTTTGGGACTGCAATAGAATAAACTAGACAATTATGGAATCTATCACACATTAATAATTAATGTTGATATGTAGTGTTTGTTTTGGAAACTTTTTTTTTTTCAAATATGTGTGTATGCAAGACTATGTGTATGTGTGTGTGTTTATGTGTGTGCCAACGTGCTCTTATATATCAAACATTTAATACTATGGATCATGGACAAAAAGTTGAAAACTACTAGACTAGATAGCTTGCTAAGTAACAATGTATCGGTCAACATTGTTTTTGACTTATGATGAGATCCACCCCTCAGATTGGAGCCTGGTGCTGAGTGAAAGAGGACTCTAGGACACTAAAATCAGAAAAGGGAGGAGATGTCAGTCCTTGAAGAGGTTAGAGTACCTTGGTAGACGATGTTGACGTTAGAAAATGACCCCGGGTATCTAACCAAGTTTTAAAAATTTTTTCTCTTATCTTTTGTCTATATTTTACACTAGGTCTATGATCCATTTTGAGTTCATTGAGTTCATTTTTATATAAAAAGTGAAGGTTTAGTTGAGGGCTTTTTTTTTTTTTTTTTTTTTTTTTTTTTTTTTTTTTTTTTTTTTTTTTTTTGCTGATGGATGTCCAATTGCTCCTTTCTTTGTTTTTAAATATAGTTGCATTTTAGAATGTCCGCTTATTATAGGTAAATTAAGGAGAGGCAAGAATTTTAATCTATGCTTGTTTCAAGAAAAAGAAAGAAGAGGAAATAACGAGTTGCTAGTGGTAGGGGTATAAAAGTAAGATGAATGAATAAGGAAAGCTGAAATTCAAGGGAAAAATTGTTGAAGACTACTTGCCTATCTCATCTTTTCTGCAGAATATTTTTCTAGTCAGGAATTTTTATCACTCCTTAAGGATTTTGTAATATAAAGGAATGACTCTTTTCCTTGTGTTTTGAGATCATTTTCAGAAATTTGGGTAAATTATTTTTCTTATTTATCCCTGGTTATACTTGATTTTTGACATTTAGAAATAAAAGTGGTTGGTTTTAGTCTGTCTAATTTATTCTTTTCTTATTTGTTGGGGTTGAAATGAAGTTAAAGTCCTGATTAGCTTTTGGTGAAAAATAACCCCCATTTCTCATTAAGGGGGGACTCTATAAACATAGACATCCACAAGTCTAGAATTTTAGTGCTGTTAACAACTAATAATATAAAATATTTCTCGTAGTTTAAAGATGGATCAAGTTCTCCAGCTCTTTATACCAAATTAGATTTCTGTGATAAGTCTACATCACTGACTAATTTTCCTGGAAAATTAACTCTGTTTAAACCATTCTTGCCTTTTGTCACATTTCAAACTGTGTTAGCTAATATTACTTTAAATAATCAAGGTATCATTTTTATCTTGTAAATTTATGCTGATCCAAAAAATCTTCAAATTTGAAATGTTTATAAAAATGACTATGTGACAGAATGGCAAACATACGTTTTAAAATGTTTTAATTTTAAAAGCTCACAAGGCATTAGAAAGGTAGTGCCTACAAGAAAATCATTATCTTCAATATTATTTACCTTTTCATTTTTGGAATTCATAAAATTTGTTCATTTTTTTGGGAAATTTGACTATGTGGGTCCTTATCATCAAAAAGAAATGAAAAATTGAAGGCAGTTTGAAGTTGAATAGAAGTTATTAATGAGCTTAGCTTTGACTAAAATGACAGGTTAATGGCTAAATTTTCTTCATAGCAAGTCTGTTAAAACTTCTAACTTGCTTCAGTAAATTCTTTTTGTCGTTACAAATTGAAGGCAAAAGGCAAAGTAGTTTTAATTTCAATTTTGAAATTCAGACCTTAAATCTTTAGTGACCTTCATTTAGAACCAGAATGGTTCTACTTCTTTGGTGTATTTGAAAAATACTATGGATATTGTGGATTGTGTAACACATAACATTTTCTTCTTTTTGTTAAGCGCAAAAAGACTACTGAAACTCATTTGAAGGCTACCTTAATTGGTCTACTTTATCAGGATATATGCCATTTTTCTACCTCCTCTGACTTCATCTCGTTTTTTTTTTTTCTTATGCTTATCTCTTTGTCTTGATGTCCTCATCACTATAGAAATTCTGTTATGATAGTAGTAATAATAACTCATATTTATTCAATGCTTTTTTATAAGCACCTTAAGTTCAATATTTACTATCCTTTTGAGGTAGGTACTCTTGTTCTAATTTTATTGCCGATATGTAGACCAGTGCTGCTCAAAGTATTAGTCTACAAAAGATTAGGAACTTCTACTACAATTAAATCAACATGCTGTTTCCTCTGCCAAGAAAATGATGGTACAAAATGTCAGCTGCACTAAACAGTGTGAGTAATGAAGTAGTTGATTTGTATTCTTATTCAAGGCACTTAGCTGGTCACAGTCTCTAGTACCAAACTGTTCCAGAGTAGTGTTTCTCTAACTATCTGAAATGAAGGACAAGGACCTTTGTGTGTGGATTTCTTTTTAAATGTTCCATATCTGGGGTTGGGGGAAAATGTTCAAAACCTGTGGACTGAGAACGTTCTCTGCTTGTGGCTTGTGGGCAGAAGAGGGCATTTCCAAAGATGTTCTTTCCATCGTAACTTGAAAAGTCCATTGGGCATGTGTGGTTACCAGTGCTACCACTTCTTAGGAAGCTCAGACTCCAATGTGCTACTACCTTACAGAACAAAATCATCTGATATTCAACTATTTCTATTTGATTTTGTGTACCAAACAAAATATTAAATTTTTTTGCCTCTTTGGGAAGGCAGTCGTTTAGTGGGTAAAAATAGGACATAAAGTTATTAGCTGTTCTTCTTAGCCAACATTTTGACTTTGGACAAATAATTTCACCTTTCTGTCTCTCTCTCTCTTTTTTTTTTTTATAAACTCAGGCTAATAAATCATAGGTTTTCTGTAGGGATGAAATTTAAGAAAACACATATAAAGCACTTAGCATGGCACCTGGCATGTTGTAAGTGTTCAATGAGTGGCAGCTATTATTATTATTATCTAGCTTTTATGGATGCATTTTAAACATGGCACAAAATTGTACTTTCGTTTATCTCATTTTGACAGTATACCTCTTCTTATGACCTACATGTACCTAAATTTAAAGAACATTTTCCCTGCCCTTTCATTATTGTTAGCTTTTCAAGAGTCCCTTACCTTTTTTTTTTGCAGTTTCAATTCCTGGGATGTGATGTGTATGAACTACAATAAAATAAAGCTAGTAGTTTTTCTCTATTGGAGGGTCAACTGATTAAAGACAGCAAAAGAATGTCTATACCTAAATGTATGTCTGTATAAAATTTTGAATGCCATAATGTATAGGCAACTTGAAATGGTTTTATTGCACACTCTTAAAACTGATGTTGTTGTTAAAATAAGACAAATATAAATGAACTTTCTCAAAGCAAATAAAAGTCAATATTTGTAGGCTTTTCTGGGGGACATATAAAGATGTGGTACACTTTCATATGTGTGTTCTGTGAAGCCAATTCAGAAAAAGAAATCTGTTTAATTATATTTGGTATTAATATTATTTACCAGAAGTAAAATATTTTCATAGAATTGGAAAACATTCTGATGACAACTTCGATAATTTGTTGTATATGTTTATTTTCATGGATGATATTGGCCTTTGATTAAAATGCCCAAACCAATGAAGATGGAGATGTGGTCCCAGGAAGCTTTTCTGGAAGGCTGACTATAGGAGCCAGGCCCCCCACTGCCAGACCTCTGCGTACACCAAATTATTTAAAAAAGTTAACCTGCCATGTGGATGTGTAATATCATAAGTTCCCTCTTATATTTGAACTGTGGGACTTAAGAGTGGTTTTAGATGCATGGTACAAGGAGAACTGCTCTTGGGCTCCTGGGCTGATTACTTCTGTGTCGTCAAGTCAATCTGTAGTGCTCACTCTTCTTTCCCTCCTTGGATAGCAGCACTGGAAAGAGCATATTCTGATTACTGTGGAGTTGATTTATTCTGAAGGTACTGAGCAACGCACTTTTATGATGTTCTTATGTGTTTTTATGCTGAGACAGACATTCTCCACCTTCTGAGAGAGAGGAGAAACCCTTAAAAAGAAAATCCTTCAGCACTTGGGAAAAATCAGAGGGTGAGCAGTTATAGAGAGACCTGCACGAAAAGCATCACAAGAAAAACTGAAGATGCATTCATTGCCCAGGGTTAAGACCTGTATCCAAGAACAAATGTGCTCAGGAGTAAGATAAAGTTTACTTAATTTTGTGCTGGGTAATGTATAAAGAATCATTTTGAGCCAAATCTTGGTGATTGGCTGCATAGAGGTTTCTGGAAGCATGAACCTGGTGAAATGAAGCATTTTTTAGGGTAACATTGCCACAGATGATCAGAATATCCAAATAGATCCAATAACTCTGGTCTCTAAGGATTAAACAGTCCTCCTGCTGCATGCCTCTGAGAGTAGGGAAACATTGTTTTATGGGTGCTGTTAGTTTGTACTAGAAGGTCCTATATGGGAAGTGTTGTGCAGATAAATTCAGGGTATCTATGTCCAAAGCAAAGGGTGCCAAGATGATAAGAAAGGCAAAGCAAGAATTATTGAGATTGCAAAGGACATGAGGACGGGACCTTTCTATCTTTTTCACTGCCTCTTCAAGCTCTTAGAATTGGGCCTGACACATGGCAGTTGCTCAGTAAATAGTTTTGAATGTTTGTGTAGAGAGGAGAGATTTCTAACATATTAAGTGAAAAGTCAGTTTTGTGTATGGATTATAGCTGCATCAGTGATATTCATCTTTAGACTTCAGAGTAATTTAAGGCAAAAAAGTATATATTGAAGGAATATGTTTGGTAATCATATGTTATAATTGCTAAGATTTATGGGATGGGGACAAGAAATTTTTTAGTATGATACATGGGAGAAAACTAATGGGTATGAGGTTTACATAGCCCCTGGGAAGTTGGGGAGTCTGTGCAGAACATTTGCTTATTGATATACCAGGCTAAGTATCAGTTAAATCTAACCCATTGTATACTGTACATTTAGTCTAAGAGAGGGAGAAGGATGTGGCTAGGAAAAGGCAAAAGATTTTAGAACTAGCATATATTATCATACTAAGATTATACCTAGATATAAATGGGGCCTCACTTGTGGTTAGTTAGCATTTTCATAAAAGGAGGCTAGATCTACTGCCAGATCAGTTCTTCCACTGCTTCGTTGTCTGAAAAACTTTTTGGGAATGTGACTCTGGTTACTACTACAGGGATTTCAAGGGGACTGGGAGAGCTTAGAAAGAACTTTGGATTTGGTTATTAAGAGACTTTGTGACCTGGGCTGGAAATGCACAAAGTTTGACAAAAGTAGCCCTTTAGTCTCTGGCAAGGGATTGCGGCAATATATATAGAATATTCCAGAACATGTGGGATTAGGGGAGGTAAATGAGCAATGGAACAAGCAATTCCTTCACCTGTCAGACTTCTAGGGAAAAACTGAATGTGAGGCATCTGCTCTTTAATTGAATCAAGGGTGTGACTTGAAAAATTAGCAGGGAGAATGATAGCACCAATGGATAAATCAGAAAATTTAGAAGGGAGAAATGTTTGGGAGGAAGAATGATCATTTTGGTTTTAAAAATTCTGACAGTGATAGTACAGCATGTTGAAATGTGTCAATAACTGAGAAGTAGAGAAAGAAGCATAGGTAAAAAGACAAATTAGGGGCCATTTGTTCTGTTTTGTTCTTTGTCCTGCTCCTCTGGGAAAGCAATGAACTAGAGAGACTACATTTAGCCTGTTGCTACATGAGTTTCTATGCTCTTTGCTTCTGTGTACCTAAGAGCATTAGAACATTGCTGCATTGAATGAAATGGTGAGAACACAAAGCCCTGGCTTCTATGGGCTAGAACAAGAGACTGGGCCCGGCATGGTGGCGTGTGCCTATAAGCAGCAGCCTAGGAAGCTGCAGCTGGGACCAGGGGTCCCGGTTCCAGTCATGCTTATGGCAACGTAGTGAGACCTAGTTCCAAAAAAACAGCTGGGCGTGGTGGTGCGCGCCTGTAATCCCAGCTACCTGGGAGGCTGAGCCTGGGATTGCTTGAGTCAGTGGTACCACAGGCAACGTGAGCATGCGGTTCCACAGGCAAAAACAGCAAGACCTAGTCTCAAAAAAGATAAGCAATTTGCTTTTTTTTTTTTTCCCCCCCCCCCCCCTTTTTTTTTCCTTCTTGAGAACTTAACGTTGTTACTTAGATCCTCTCAGGAAATATATGCTCAAAGTCAAACCAAAAAAAAAAAGTCTAATTACCTATGGAGAACTACATCAGGGTGGCTGATGGGTATAGTAGAGAGCCTCATACTGTTGCAGCAACACTGATGGAGCTGGAAGGACTGATGCTAAGAGAAGTAAGTCAGAGGGATAGATGATAAATTTTGGATGGTCTCACTTATACATGGAATATAGAAAAACCAGACAAAACAACAGACATAGACAAACCTTAAAACTGGCCATAGATAAAAGGTGGGAGGGGAAAGGAACGGAAGGGAGAAATAGGGAGGAATAATAACAGGGCAAGTAAAGCACAAGGGAATAGGATGATGGACTGTGGTATTTTGAACTATGGACTATGAACTATTGTGGGAGAACAACAGTTACCACACCTGAGGGGAGAAATCATATATTTTCCAATAAATTAACAAGTAAATAAATGAAAACTTAAAAAAGACAATGTTTAAGAAAAATCTTAGAAATTTATTTCAAAAGTAAAAAGCTGCAACCCAAATATCTAACTTATATAGTGTTGTAAATCTGTTATCTCAATAAAAATAATATTTGCAAATTTAAAAAAAGAGGAAAAAGAGAGCCTCATTTGGGCATTGTCTATTGCAGAAATCCTGCTCTAAACCATGCCTGTTTACTTAAAATTTCCTTCACAGTTCTTGTTAGACTCATGCAGTAAATAAATTAAGTACCTTTCCCACTGAGAGTTTTTTAGAAACACTTAATGAAGTAAATGCCACAGCATTAGGTCAGAGGGGAGCCATGCTATTGAATTATTTTTAGCATGCATTTCCAGTTTAATTTTTGTTAGATCCTTTTGATCTAGGCTTGAGTCTTGGGCAGATAGAGCAGTTCAAGGGAGAGAGGAAAGGGTGAAAGGGAGGTTTGGATTTACTGTCTAGTACACATAACCCAGGGAAGCCTCTTTTTTCAAAGGTTGCAACATTTAATTTGATCAGAATGCCTAATTATTGAAATAGTTTATTTTTGACAGCTGAGGAAACAAACTATTAACTCATTACCCTTGAATGTTTGCAAAAATTTTATATACTTTATTTGAATTATATTTCCTTTCAGGAAAAGTATTTTGTGTATTATAAAAAAAATACAACCTACTTAACAAGAAGAAAATTATTTAAAATATAGTTTAATCTTTATAATTAAGAAAACTTTTTAGGATCTCAGAGGACCTTGAATCATCATTATGAGAATTAAATTACTATTATGTCATAAATGTGCATAGGTTTATTTAAAATATAGCTTAATCTTTATAATTAAGAAAACTTTTTAGGATCTCAGAGGGCCTTGAATCATCATTATGAGAATTAAATTACTATTATATCATAAATGTGCATAGGTTTTTGTTAATTGAATTTCTTATTAATAGACAGCCTTAAAAATACATCCACATTCTTTGAATAATTAAAAGCCGTTGCTTGAGAGACCAAAAATTAATTTCTTAAAAATTTTTTTGAGTAAAGACAATACAAAAATGAATCAGAGAAGGTGCATTGTGTCTGGAAACAATCTATGCCTTAGAGAGAAATCTTCAAATTTGATTAATTTGCTTTCTGTGTAATTTGAGTATTAATGAAATATAAAGCTCAATAAATTATAGCAGTGATTTTATACTGCTGAACTGTGCAACAGACTATTACTGTTTTCCAGTGTACCTTTAGAAGTGTAGGACTTTATTCTGGAGGGGAAAAGAAGCCCAAAAGATAGTTTTCTTTTTGAACAGTACTTTAGAATACTCCTGTACAGTACTTTATAATACTCCCTGTCTCAACAGGGAGTGGTACCCCTCATTTTGATTTGCAGCTTATAGTGAAGACAGTTCAACCTTTTTACAACTTCAGGTAATCAGAAAGTATCGAAAGGTGTAATGGGAAGCAAAATGGAAAACTGCAGTATCCTAAGTTACAGGCCAAACGGGTAATGCAAAGAGAAAGATTTTGACAGCCATAAATATTTCATCTCTCAAGGCCCTGATGCTACTGTGTGAGAACAATTTTGCTAGAAAGATCATCAACAATTAGGTGACATCTCTATCACACCTATTACTGAGTTGAAATTTCACTGACATGAATAATAAGGGGTCTTGTTTGACATTTAACAGTTTAATTAATTTGTTTCCTAAAGTGAATGATGTTTTACACTGTGATTTTTCAATACGTCTTCTTTATACACTTGAATTTTTTTCTTTTGCTTTTCTTAGGAAACCATTTAGTTTTCCTTTTCACTTAACAAATTACCTACCTATTTTGGCTCTGGTACTATCTGGTTTTGATGGGGCTTGGGGGTGGGGGTCGAGTTGGGAAAATTGCAGAGTGCTTCCTTCACTTTTTCAGTGTTAGAGAAAAGACTGTGGGGATATGGAAAAGAGAAAAGAAAGTATATTTTGGGGGAAGGTGAGAAAATATGTTGCATTCTTGTTGCTGTACCAAAATACAAGCCTTATCTCTTTGATCACTAGCATCATAAAGAATCATCAATGAAAGCCGGGTGCGGTGGTGTGTGCCTTTAATCCCAGCCTAGGATGGGAGGCTGAGACTGGGAATTGCTTGAGTCCATGGGGTCGAGACCTGCCTGGGGCAGCATAGCGAGCCTTAGCCTCAAAAAATAGCTGGGCATGGTGGTGTGTGCCTGGTACTCCACCTACCTGGGAGGCTGAGGCTGGGAATTGCTTGAGTCCTGGGTACCCAGGGCTAGGAGAGTCTGTGGTTCCCTGGGCAACATAACGAGACCTAATCTCAAAAAAAAAAAAAAAAAAAAGAAAAAGAAAAAACATTAATGAGCCATTATGTGAAATCACACCTGTCATATGGCATAACTATTTGAACTATTCCTTATATGTTACTGACTTTATTGGTTTTTTTGCAACCTTCAAGACATGTTGTATATCAATGTGATAACTTCAGCACTATTTTTGAAAATAAAATGTGAGTGTTTGTTAAAGGTCACTTCTAAAACAGCTGCTGTGAAAGTAGGAGGAATAATTCAATGTGACAATAGAACACACGAATCTACTATATATTCTTGCAAATAGCAATAGACTTTCAAAAAATTAGTCAAGTCAATTAAATTATTTACTCTAATTGCTGCCATACAAAATTCACATGCCTACCTTAAACTGCTTTCTTTGGCAAAGAAATTTTTAAAAATGAAAGATGCGTGGGAAAGCTACTTCACGCCCACTTGGACCTGTGGGACATCAAGGTAAATGATATGTGCATATTCTCCAGAATACAAATAAAAATACAAATGTCTGGTGGGGGTGTGCTTTCCTACAGGGTGGATAGATATGCCCAGGTGAAATCAAGTGAGTCCATGATTATGGCCAATGTATGTGGGTAGAACATGTAATCCTAGAGAGACCATGTTGAAGTAAGTGCTGCAGGATGAACATGGAAAGGGGAAGATTAATTTCAACTTTGAGGGGAGAGAGAGTCCAGTACACACTTCCAATTGTTCCTTCTTCCTTTGTTATCCTTTATTTTTAATAGTTTCTAAAAGTTAAAACAGGTAGCACAACTCTGCTCAGCTATCTTTGGGCCTAATATGATGCACGTGATATGGGACTGACTTTTAACTACTAAACATTTAGGGTGGGTAAACTTTTAGTATTATCACAAAACACCACAAGATACTTCAGTGTAATAGAGTGCTAGGAGAATTGAAATTATTGTGTATCTCAGACTTATTAAAGCTGTTCCAGACCCATGGTGAAATAGATTGCTTTCCTCTGCCAATGGAAATTGAACTTCTCTCCCTGCATGTGTGTTTATAAATAAGTTGGACAAACTTTTCCTTTGGAATGTTTTGGAGTAAGATGTGTGTTTGTAGAGATTATTATGTTATTACTTTATTGTTGTTGTTTAAATTTGCTATCCAGTTTGTAATTTTGAACCTCTATAATTTTCATCATGACTTTTTCTTACTGCGAACTGAAAGACCACCTAATAATGAAAATACTTTATATTCAGTTTTTATTAAGCACCTTTTGTTAGATTGAGGCAACGACCTTTTCCTTCTGTGCCTTAACAATTCATTGAAACATGTCAAGAATATTTACTAAGAAGATTTAGTAAATATCTTCTACAAGGATTCAAGAAATGAAAGAGTTGAATCAGCATGACTTGGTTACAAAATAAATCTTTGACATGAAGCAGAGTTGTGCTGTCAAATACATTTACTATGTTCAAGGCACTATGCTTAGAGAGGGCTATTGCTTATATGTATGTTGTGCTTAGAATACTACATACATTATACCATTTAGTTCCAACAACCCATTGAAATAGTTACTATTATATTTTCTTCATTTTTGTACACAAAGAAACCAGGGCACGTGTTTAATCACTGTGTAATAATTACATTCATCATCACTCTACCACTAACTGGCTGTATCATTGCCAGAGACTTAGTTAAAATTTGGGGGGGTGTTCTATTTCTTTACCTTTTAAGTGATGGTCATTACCTGCTCCTCTTACTTCAAGTACAATGTACCAATGGAAGGGACTGGGTTTAAAGAAATATAATATGGGTTCAAAGACCAACTCTATTGGTTGTTAGCTATATGACCCTGGATTAGTCACCTGATCTTTCTAAATTTGTTTCCTCAGCATATACCACAGGAATAATAAGACCAGTCTCTTTTTACAGGGTTGTTTGAGGACCAAACTGAAAGTGATATAATGTAGGTGAGTGTGATTTGTGGCAAACCATATGGGTCTTCATTTATTGCAAGCTTATATAGATACTATTAAAGCATCTTATACTATATCTCTTCTATTTTGAAAAATAATCTTATGTTGTGGGTACTATTATTTCCCCAGTTTTATAATAGGGCACTGTAGTGTAGAGAAATTCAGGAACTTGCCTAGAATTACAAAGCTTCTAAGTGATAGAACCACTTGATTTGAATTTAGTGATTTATCTTCAAGACAGCATACTTTCAGCCACTCTTTAGACATTAGGGGAAAAAATGGGAAGGGAGAAAACCCAAAGTCAGTGAATTCCAGGATATGATTTCTCTCTGTTGGTCTTAGCCCTGATCCTTTGTGAGTTTGGTGGTCAAGGTAATAGGACTTATGAAACTTTAGGATTTCTTAAATTTCCACAGCCCTTTTCCATATTATTGACAGAAATCTTGATACTCCATCCTTCAAAGATCACTGTTGGAAAGAATACCTGGGGAGTTATTCTGTCCTCAAATGAGCTGAAGATGGAAATTGTTTAGTCTCCCTAAAGCCAAAATGGACTCATGATGTTCCCCTATGGTGTCATGTCATTACATTAACCTGAGTGGTATCACACTACAATCATTTTAGTGTATTCAGGAATTCAGCAGGGCCACTGCAGGGAAGCCTCTTCTCAGCTCTGTGTCAGGGGTCTCTTGCTTTTAAGACTTGAATGTCTGAGGTCTGGAGGATCCATTTCTAAGATGATCTCTTTTCTCAGACCACTGGGATAAGAGCTGGAAGGACTTAAAGACTGGATTCATTGGTACTGTGGATAGGAATCTTTGTGTATAACCTCCTTTGTTGTGGGCATCTTGCAGTGTTGTGCTGGAATCTGAGAGTGTCCTAAAGGGGGCTTCCAGAGAGCATTACAAGACAAAGATCAGGCATAGGTTGTCTTACCCTTACATAGCCTCAGAAGTCACATAACATGGGTCCACCAATCTCTATTGGTGGAAACAATCACGTTTGCTCAAATTCAAAGAAAAGGAACTTAGAATTCAGCTCTTCATGGGAATAATATCAGTAATTTTGGGTTAATGTTTTAAATCCACCAATAGGATAGTAAAATTCAAGGGGTAATACAGTCTAGTTTCATGGTCAGTACAATTCTCCAACCCTCCACCCCTTTCACTGGTCCCCATCCAGGAGTTTCTCCTGTTTTCATTTTGTTGTTGTTGGTGGTGGTTTGGTTTTTGGTTGTTGGTAGCTCTAAAAACAATCTGAAATCTACAACATAGTTCAAGCTGGAGAATCTGGAAAGGGAACAAAAGCACAATAGAGAATATAAATAGGATAAAAATTAGACTGAATGTTATAGAGCATTTTCACTCTATCAGTGCACTGTATTAGTAAGGAGAAAGTTGAAGGAAATTATTTTAAAGCAATATTTAGTCTATTGTTTTAACTTCCAGGGAGATAAAGTATGAGAAGCCATTTGGATTCTCTGGCTCCCCAAGGGTAGCCAGTGTGCAGTATTTCTGGTACAAATGAAAGAAGGAAACTGGTAACTTCACACAGATCTTCTTGTACTCTCTGGGAAAATGACTCAAAATATGAATGGAAATTTAAGAAGGTGTATTGACTAGAAGGAGCACTGAGTATTCCACAAATACAAAAAAACCCAAATTCATGCACATGTAATAAAATCATTTATCACCCATGCTTGCAAATGGAGTAAAGTGGAGTTGATATTTAAGGTTGTTTGCTTGCTTCTTATTTGGGCCGATACCAACATATAAGGAATAAAGTAGGACTCACAGCAAGTGAGTAATTAGTAATTGACTTATACTTAAAACTTTTTTAAAAATTGATAATCCACTCAGTGGATAATACCTTTGCAAAAAAGAATTTTAACATTTGAACATTAACTAGGTGAGTCAGATTGATTCATATAAAATTGATCACAAATTTTAAAAATTAGTTCACATGCAGAATATAAAAACCAAAGTAAAAGAACAGACAAAATCAAATCAAAACAAATCCTTGAATTCTGACTAAAGAACTGAACTACCAGAAGGGAGACTTGCTATGAAGTAAGGAAGTAGGGAACATAACAGACTGTAGTGGAGCATTATTGTTGCTTAGGTGGTGGTCCTCGTGTGATAGCATACATTTGTGGAGTTGTGAGCCTAAAATTGCACAGTGTTGTAAACTGATATTACTTCAGTAAACATAATAAAGTTAAAAAAAAGAAAAGAAAATGGGGAGAACAATAAAATAAAATAGGATAGCATGCTTAGTAACCCAAATAGTTTGTCTAAGAAAATACCACATTATTTGAAATATCAGTACAAGCTTACTGTTATATGATTCTTTGACTATGTTTTCCTGTTAATATTCATTATGTGCCCTAGTCTAACACTTTTTGAAATATAATAATATGTAAGTAGTTGTTTACATTCTCTACTCTTCCAAGAACTAGAAGCTCTTTGAGGAACAATCGGTCAACTTTGTTCACTTCTGTATCCTCAGTCCTTGTACATATTAAGTGAATAAATGAGTTAGATAACAAGCTTGAGAATTCTATCCCTAACCTAATCTTTGGCACTCCCCGGTACGGAAGGATTCCATATGTTTGCAGTTAGCCATGTCTTATTTTTTCTCCAGGAATGCTTTGTTTATTCCTCTACTTACATTGTTCTTATTCTGTTGGAATTATTTGTTTATTTACCTCTGTCTTGCAATAGACTGAGATCTGGTGGGAAAAGTCATCATTACTCCACTAGGCCAGGCATGATGCTTAGAATTCAGTAAATGTTTTTGAAAAGGTTAAATGAATAAATGATTTTCTGCTTTTCTTCTAAACAATAGACATTATGCCTCATAAGCTCTTTTCCTTTTTACTATAAACTATTTAAGAGCCTCTGCATGAGTGCCAAGTATCATAATAAAATAACTAATTTAGCTTGTTAAACATCCCTTTGTATTATTTTCATTAAATATTCATTTAAAACATTTTACTTTATATGTGAATAAGTAAGATGAATATATTCAGCATATATTAATAAGTAATAGTGGTAGTATTGGAAATATTTTAAAGCATTTATATAAATGTTTCAGGTTATATGATACATATGTATTAAATTAGATTATTATTAAAACTGCCCATTGTTAGGTTCTTAATGACAAAAATTTTACTGCAACTATAGAAAAGATGTCCTAATAAAAGCTGAGAGAATATTCCCACCTTTTGAAAATATCAGAAAAAAATTGTCCATTTTTTGAGCATTATATATTTCCTACTGTCTTATGTAGTGTAATGCTTATCACAAGGTGAGAATCACAGTACTTCTTTTTAGATGAGAAACTGAGGCTGAAAGAGGATAATTCATTTGTCTGAGGTCAAAAGCTAATAATTAACAGAGCTAAGTGCAAACCTGGGTATATTGGAGCCCAAGGCAGTATGCCTCTTTCTCAAGATTTTGAACTGAAATTCACTCCCAACAAATTGAATATAAATGTAAATAATCTTATGAACTCAATAGTCATTGCCTTAGAAAATGCATAATGCAAATAACACAGGTAATTTGCTATTGTTTTTTATATATAGATACAAACTCCTCAAATCTCTCCTTTTAATAAGAGCTTTATTAGGGTATAATTCACATAATGCACAATTCACCCTCTTAAAGTATATAATTCAATTAATTTTAGTGCATGTACAGGGTTTTACAACCATCTGCTGAGCCAGTTTTAGAACATTTTCATCATTCCAAAAAAGAAATTCCCCATTTCCTCCCAAGCCTTCTTTTTCTAGGCAACTATCCTGAATTCTTTTTAATTGTGTAAAGTATTTTAATGATGTTTGTGTTTGGAGAAAATCATAGAGCTTTAAGAAGGAGCAGCATTTTTGTGTAACATGTTCATGAATGTTTTATAATTCTTTTTTCCCCCTTTACGTGGACTATATATTTAGAGTAGTTATAGGTTCACATAGCAAAAGGGAGCAGAACATGCAGCAATTTCTCGCATATCTCCTGCACCCACATATGTACAGCCTACTCTACTATCAACTTCCTACACCAGAGTAGACCATTTGTTACAATCAATGAGCCTACACAACACATTATTGCCACCCAAAGACCATAGTTTACATTGGGGTTCACAGTTGGTGTTATATTTTCCAAGGGTTTTGACAAATGCATAATGACATATGTATCCATCATTATATACTATTACACAGAAATTTCTCTGCCCTAAAAATAATTTATTCATCCTTTATAGTTATTTTTCAAGTCATAGAATTGTACAATTTTATCATTGGAAAGGATTTAGAGTTCAACCAACTAACTGGGAAGTATCTAGTAACATCCTCAGCCTCGTTAGCAGAATTTATCATTTCCTCTCTTGTTGACTATCATAATAAGTATAAGCATTTTCTGTCTTTTTTTGGGTAGTTTCCCTATCTTATAAGACATGGTCATTTCCTAATTTGAAGTTAGCCAGATAATGCATATTAGAATTTAATAGGAAAATAGTAGTTCCTCAGCTCTTATTTTATGTGAAATTTAAAAAATTATATAATGATTAAAAAATACACAATAGTTTTTTTTTACGTTTTTTAATTTTATTTTTGGATTTTTTTACAGTGCATGATTGTATAATTGCTGATCCCCAAGGGAATACCCCCCATACCACATCCCCTTTGGTCACTTTGCCTCCTTTCTTTTTGTTGTTTGTCCATGGTTAGCCCTTTAGCCTTTTTTTTTTCTTTTCTGGATCCATTTCCTCATCCTTGGTGAGGGTGTGATTTCTGGGACTTGGTAGAGCGTGCTGTTTATCTTTCCTGTACTGCTTTTGCTTTCGTAGGCCAATTGGAGCACCTTTGGCTTGTATGATTGCTTCTTGTTTCTTGGTGGGTCGCATCTCTGCTGTTTCTGCAACATTTCGTTGCTCCTTCAGTCCTGCTTTGGGTCTTTGGCTTTGGGAGCATGACTCCCAGCTGTATGTTTTGTAAGAGCAGGTCCTCGAAGGGACAGCCATCAGCTGATGGTAGGTCTCCTCCATTGGGGCTTTGAAAAGAGCATAATACATGTAATATTGAACTCCTCTTGAAACAGGGCGACCAGAAAAGACTTTTTAACTTTGACTTTAACACCTACAGGCCTGCTTCTCTTTTTTTGAAGCAGGTGCTAAACAGTTTACATTAACAATTGCCTTTAACTTTAAGTAGATACACCTATCTGCCTGCTTTTCTCTAGGAAGCAGGCTACACAGTTTATTAGCATTTACACTGATCATCTTTACCATTGATATGCAAAACCAGCCAGTTGCTCTCTGCCTTCAGCTCCAAAAACTGCAGAAGAAAAAAAAAACCTTAAAAAACACAGTTTAAACTCTTGTGGGTTTTTTTTTTGTTGTTGTTGTTGTTTTTTTTTACTATCTCCAGCCTTTTTAACTTAAATACCAAACCAAGGCAAGACTATCAGTGCAGACTAATTTATTTTTAACAAAGTGATTTTTAATTACTACAAAAGAAACATGTTAGACTCAGATTACTTTAACATTGTCCAAAACCTTTCTCAGCATTGTTTGAAGTCCTTTCCCAGATTGCCCAAAAATCTTTAGTTTCTCAGTCCTGATCATCTCACCAGTATCAGCCAGTCAGAGTTCCTCTCCACGTGTTTGAAGACATCTTTTTGGGGGGCACTCCTTTGGTGTGCTCCTCCTTGTCTTCTATACTGCCTTCTCCTTGTCGTCTTTAGGTAGCATAACTTTATGGTACCGGACCCAGCCAAGTTCACTTTCTTTTTAGGCCTGTTTTTTGCACTTTCTTTTTAGGCCTGTTTTTTGCATGGCAGACACAAGTTAAACTCAGCAAAACAAACTCCAACATGGAGTTTAAATTTGCAAACATTTTAACTGCATTTAGCACACATGCTGTCAGTCTGGGTCAGCCAAAGACTGCAGGCCCCCAGGCCCTGGCCAAGTCCACATGGCTCACATTTTTACTCTACAAGATGGCCGATTCCCATCTCTCCTCCATTTTATTTTTCTCTCTATTCGATCTCCATATTGCCCGATCCTTTTCTTTTGTTTGCACACCCTTTATATACCCTGATTTCCCACCTTCCAAAAAACCTGTGACACCTTCCTCTCTCCTGCATCTCCCTAAAAAAAAAAAATTTCAACTAAGGTCATTTTCACATTTTAGCATACCTGTCCTTAAAATCTGCAATCTTAAACAGGAAACAATGGGGAAGGGGTAGCACACCCTATCACTCTTATAGCTACACATTCCAAAGTTATCAATATCAGTCTCTTCATTTATTCTTCTACCCACTCTGACTCCCATCAACTAAATTATTTCTAATAAATTCATAGACATTACTTTTATCTATACATATTTCAGTATATATTTTAAAAGATTTTATGAAAAAATCATTAATACAATAACATTTTTGTATCTTAAAAATTATTCATATGTTTTAATATCAAATATCAGATCATTGTTCAAATTTTCCTGAATGACTTATACTTTTTTTAAAGCAGTCATTCAAGTCATTAAACAGAGTCATTGTTTGAATTTATATCCTAATAGCATCTACCCATTGCATTTTCATGAATGGTTATAATCTGTAGTTTTCCTCTCCTTTGTTTTCCCCTCTACTGCATCTTACTTTTGAAAAAAACGAGTCCTTGCTCATTTCCATTTCCTTAGTATTGCCTAATATGTTTTTCTCTTGTAAAGTGGTAGTTAGCTAACAAAGCTTAATCTGATTCAGGCCTTTTTTTTTTTTAATTTGTAAGAATATTTCATTGGTGATACTCCACATTTTTATTTCATGCAAATATATTGTCTATTTTTTTGAGACTAGGTCTTGCTATTTTTGCCCGTGGAACCGCAGGCTCTCGTTGCCTGGGGTACCATGGACTCAAGCCATCCCCAGCCTCAGCTTCCCAGGTAGCTGGGATGACAGGCGCGCGCCACCACGCCCAGCTATTTTTTGAAACTAGGTCTCACTACGGGCCCCAGGCGGGACTCGAATCGCGATCCCTAGTCCTGGCCGCTACATAGGCTGAAGCTTACAAGCACGAGCCACCGTGCCTGGCCATATTGTCTATTTTGTGATGTTAGTGGTCATTACTTTGTTAGGATTTTGCAAAGTGGTGATATTCTAATGCATTCATCTTTCTTCATTTATTAACTATAATACTTCTAGAAAAGAGAAACACTCCTGTTAATGAATTATGGTACAGTTCTTGAAAGAAAGGCTGATTAAATGCTTGATTTATTTTCCTTTATTTACAAGTTTTCAGAATAATAAATTGGTCCATTAGCATGCTCCAAAGGAGAGGAACCAGGTTTGATTTAGTTTGTTTTTCAAATATCATTTCAACTCATGGATTTTTAATCTTCCTGATGTGTTTCAATCCATCCCAGTTATTGTTTTATTGATACTCAAACTTGAAAATGAACATAAAAGTTAAAAATTGAATCAGTTAAGGGTGATTACACTACAAATAATTTCCCTCAAAAATGTATTTGAATAAAAAGCTTTCCTGTTTAGTTACACATGATTTTATTGGGATATATCTAACATTGAATGAAAGTGGATTGAAGAGGGGTAAGGGTTGGGAAAAAGAAAAAAATAGAGTGAGCTGAACTTGCACAGTTCATGCATATTAGAGTTTATTTATGCATATTATTCTGCATATATAGTTAAGTGACTTGATGTGCATCCCTATTATAGAAAAGATTCAAGTAATCTGCTCTGGACTGGTATTGTCTCTGAGTTGGCAGCTATTCTGCAACAGCCCTTCCAGACCTTAGAAATGAGCATAGCCTCATTGGAATAAGTTCTTCAGCTCTGACCACAGGAGGGGAGCTAGGCTAACGCTCAGTGATTTGTCAGGTTTACCTGCATTTTCATAGTATTCCTATCAAAGAAATTTGTCCTAAGTGTCAAATTGCTGATTTTTCCAGTGACTGAAAGGTTTCGTGGGGACTTCTGTTGTTATTTACATGTATATGGAGAAAATTGCAATCTGTGAGTAATTTGAGAAATTTCAACAGTTCCAGCAGTAGTGATCTAGAAATTGAATGGGTTTCAAATACAATATTCCAGTGCAGTGCTGCATATATAATGTATGTGCAGCATATGCTGAGGTCTTTTTCAAAACATTTACATTAAACCTGTCAGGTATTTATGAATAGCAAAAATTAATTTCCCCTAGTTCTGTCATCAGTTAGAGAAATGGATTTCAGCATAGAAGACTGTCAGTGTTTCCTGCATACCAGAACAGCTCACTTCAATGTCATAGTATTACACCAGGTGGCCTTCTAAGAGTCAGCTTAATGTGATTTCAAATGATAGGGTAGAGAATGTGAGGGAAATTAAAATAGTATCATACTTATGATTTAAAAGCAAGTTAATTACAAGGGCTTGTTAATAAACAAAGAAAAATTCAGAATGTATTATCTGTTCTATAGCATATCAATAACAAGTGTGATGCTTTGAAAACAAAAAAATCTACCACTATGTGACTTTGAGATGACTTAAAAATATTTAATTAAATTGTTGACAAATGTGTTAGTCTACTAATGGCCTGATAGCATTTGAAAGAATTTTTAGATATTCATTTTAGCTCTTAAGGCACTTCTAAAAGCATTGTTTAACCAGAAAGATTAGCTACATTGTTGGCATTTTATCTAGAAAATCACTGATGTTGTGTTTGATGTGAATGATTCTAACAGCACTGTACTTTGTCAATGTTCAGTCAATGCATTTTCTCCAACTGAATACTTTTAAGGTTCTTAAAGGGCCAATGCACATATGCTGTCTCTAATACTAAAGCAAGACACATTTCATTTGATGAATAATGTAATATTTTTAATAGTAATAGGTGATGTGCCTCCACCCCAGTGTTTCTGTATTATATATTAAAGAAAGGAAAGGGAAGGGTAAACTACTTTAAGAAATTATTTCAACTCTGATTTTAAAAAATCATGCTGAAATTTTAGTGTGTAGAAAGTATTAAAAATGTCCATTATTTATTAACCTCTGACAAGATCACATATTTTCAGGTTTAGACTTAAAAGAAAATTACAGTAGTTTTATAGTGTAGTGATCTTAGAGGAATAAGAGATGATAATAATAACATTTAACATTGTACATATGAATTTATTAAAAGTCTGAGATTTTTTGTGTGTGTGTGTCTATGTGTGTTTTACAGAATGTGTGGTTACAAAGTACAGAAATATTTTTTTTAAAATACATGACTTACAAAAATCTCATTTTCTAGTCACAAGCTAAATTGAGGATAAATTCTTCCCTTTCTGGGTTGTACTGTTAGGTAGTTAATAAACCTGTTCTTTCAAGGATTATTTCAAGGGATTATAATAGTTTCTGTTCCACTATTTTTAAGGCAAAGAATAAGTCCAATCCTTACAGTTCTCCTTTTAAATAAAGTCATACACAATGGGGTTACATGGAATTCAAATTCTAGAAATATATGACTCTACTTACATGTTATATATGGTTTTCCTTTTAAAGACTGCCTATCATATGAGACTGCAAAACCCCATTATAAAGGATTTCTATGTAAAATTCAGCTGTCTTAAGGTTCCTTAAATGTCCTGGCTAACAGTCCATAACTGCTGTGCTGATGTGGATACAAGAAATTTCATTTAAATGAGAAAGACAACTGACATTATATTCATAATTTTATCAGAGGCCATAGCATTATTAGTTACAGTCACAATCAAAACCACTGCTTTGATTTTGGTAGCATATTCTTTTTTCCAGAGGACTTTCTACTTTATGGTTATTAGTTATTAACATAATAAATAATTTAATGAAAAATAAATTGTAATACTGCAAATCTTTATACATAGCATGTGTTTTGCTTAAGATTTACTTGTGTCATAACAAGTTAGATAACCTTTTGACTCATGATATTATGCTTGTATTTTTCTCAGTTACCTACAAGAACAGTAACCCAAATGTTTTTGAGTACATTTAAAAGGCACATAATTCCTGTGTATATTATCACAGTACTAAAGTGCTCTGTCTTCATCCTAAGGTATCTTCTATAGGAGTTGAAGCATTAGAAAATAAAGGCAGAAAATGATATTTTAGTGACTATTCAACCAATTTAAAGACAAATGCTATATCATAATAATTGAGAACACTCTTGACTCTATTCCTTGTAATGCTTTCCTACAGTCCTTTGTGTAGTATGTATGGACATGCATTTTCTAAATATGGTTCCTTGCTGATCCAGTATAATTTTTTTATCAATATTTTGATCAATTGGTCATTAAAAATGGCACTTACTGCATAGAGAGAGGTCACCTTTTGCTCCTGAAGTGTCAATATTTTGGAACAATAAGATGTTTTGTTGATCAGAATATGACAGTGTGCAAAAGTCTAAAAAAAATCTCAATTAATATTACCACATATAGATTTATGATGACAAACATGTGGGCATGTGAATTCAAAAAAGAATAAACCTGCCGATCTATGATGTACAAAAAGAAAATAGTTAATAAACTATACCCATGAATTGGAAGGAATCCAGAAATGCAGTTGGCATATCTGCTTGCATGCTGTGTAAGTGTAGGAAGACACTTAAACATCTGCCACAGCATCCATTGCATTCCTGCTGCATGGCATGTGCCGCAGTTGCTGCATGAGATGAATGTGTGACCATTTGCTTGCCCTCATGGAACTTAAAGCATTTTGGAGAAACTTTGCATACAAATCAATAATGACAATGCATCCTAGAATAGGATACACCCTATCTTTTTTAAAAAATATATTTTATTAATACAAATGGCCAACAAGTACATGAAAAATTGCTCAACGTCACTAGCAATAAGGGAAATGCAAATCAAAACCACAATGAGATACCACCTTACATCAGTAAGAATGGCCCACATCCAAAGAATGGGCAACAAGTAGTGCTGGTGAGGATGTAGAGAGAAAGGAACACTCTTACACTGATGGTGGGAATGTAGACTGGTCCAGCCACTGTGGAGAGCTGTGTGGAGGACCCTCAAATAAAAATGGAACTACCATTTGACCTAGCAATTGCTCTTCTTGGGAATCTACCCAAAAGAGACCTCAATGTGGGTACAAAGGGACATCTGTGCTCAGATGTTTACTAAAGCACTATTTATAATTGCAGGGACATGGAAGCAACATATGCCCCAGAACAGATGACTAGATGAAAAAGATGTGGTATATATATACACAGTGGAATATTACTCATCAATTAAAAATGACAAATTTGATGATTTTATGATAACATGGATATACTTAGAAGAAATCATGTTAGCAAAAACAAGTCAAAAAGAAAAGAACAGAAACCAAATGGTTTCACTAATATATGGGATATAGGGAAAAAATAAAGCCATGAGGAAAAGTCAAAACAAGCTAACCACCAAACTGAAGCACACAGTTTGGGGCAGGGGAGAATGGTTGGGGGGGGTTAATCCCTGGGATTACAAAGATGTGAAATTTATATATAAAAAATTTAAAAATTATTTAAAGAATAAAATGAATATATATTTTATTATTTTTTAATTTTGTATTATATATATATATATTTCACATCTTTGTTTCCCCTGGGGTTCACCACCACCCCTCCCTGACTACTCCCTCCCATCTTCCCCACCTAGCTCCAGTTCTGTACTTTAGTTTGGTTTGTTAGTTTGTTTGGACTTTCCTTCCTGGCCCTTTGCTGTTTTCCCTATATCCCATGTCTTTTTCTTTCTGATTTGTTTCTGCTAATATGATTTCTTCTAGGTATATCCATGTTATCATAAATTCATCAAATTTGTCATTTTTAATTGATGAATAATATTCCATTGTGTATATATACCACATCTTTTTCACCCATTCATCTGTCTTGGGACATTTGGGTTGTTTCCATGTCCTTGCAATTATAAATAGTCCTGCAGGATACATCCTTTCTGATGGAAACACAAAAGGGGGTAAATTAAATTTTTTGTGGGAATCTATTTACTAAGAGAAATTCTTTTGGTGCAGAAAATAGAGGTATCAAAATTGAAAAAAATGCAATGAATACTTTGTAAGGTTGTGATAAAGAATTTTGCTTCGATACTAAAAGAAATTGCAAGCCACTGAAAAATTTTAGCTAATCAAGTTTGATAGATCAATTTTATGTGCTAATATGCATTTTTAAAGTGGCACAGTAAAGATGGTAGTTGCCTCCATTTCCCCCTGAGGGACAAATCCAATAATCTCATTTTAAAAGTAATGGGAATGGATGCATTGACTGATAAAAGGAGCTTACCTGAGAATTTATGGCATGAAGTCTTGAGAGCAGTTAGGATAAAGCATGTTGTAGCGAGCAGACTTCTGGGAAGGGTAGAAAGTGGGAAAGTGACTATCTCCTGAGTGGCCTTGGAATGCTATCTTCATTTCACTCAAGGGAAGGAAAGCCTCATAGAATTTATTCAATCTTACACCCTACCAGAAATCCCAGTAGCCTAATAACCTGGATGGTGGTACTGGCCCTTCCCAACATGAGTGTCATACAAATAGCTGGTCTTGAAAAAGTTCTTTTCACTTAAATTTGAGCAACAGGATTGATACAGGAAAATTACAAGGAAAATTAAGGAAAAGACAAGTGGCAAATAAATACCAGGTGTTGTGGTAGAGGTAAGAAAATATTTGATCATGAATTGAAGATGCAAATAAATAAGAAGAATATAAGCAAAACCAAAATACTTAATGAAATAGTTGGTCCTATTAAATACTATTAATATATTTCTGATTTAGAGAAAATATTAATATATTTCTAATTTGCAGAAATAAATTGAAACGAATCAGAAATGTATTAATTCTGTGAGGAGAACTAAATAAAGAAAGCTCAGAAAAGAGGAAAAAATAAAGTAAAAACCACTACAGGAAGGAAAGCCATATAGTTCATGATCTGTAAAATGATCATATAATTTATCATCCAAATGTGAACACTTTGTATCCTATAAGTAACATGCTAAGACCACATATATGAGGAAGTTTGGGGCAAAGGAGGACCCATGGATGCATGTTATTTTGTCATCTTAAAGTTTCTATGAATATTTTCATCTCTCACTGATAACTTGTTTTCAGAGGAACTCCATAAGAATGATTGATACTCTCTAAACACTTACTCTTTTAGGTTATCATCTGCTTGCTTGCTTTTTAGAAAAAAATTCCTTTTACAGTAACATGACCTACATATCTGATGACTTTTCTTTCTGTGTTGGTAAGCTAGTCGTTCCTTCAGAGTTATCTTTGGACTCTAAATTTCTCAATGGGAAATGATCATAGTCTGTGATATTCCCTCCAGGAAAGTACAATGTAAATCATGTTTTTGCACACACACACATAACACATAGTATGTATTTATACACACACATTCTTTAAGAATTGTTTAGCTTCAAATTTACAGACAAGTTTCTTATTCTTTAAGTGAACTCATTTACTCTTTACTTGGGTATACCTTTTACTTACATTTCCCCTGTTGACTTTAACATTTCATTCCTTTCCCACCTCCTCCCATCTTCATATTTATGTATGTATGTATATGTGTATATACATCCATATAAGCTTATGTACACAACCTTGTCCTTGTATATATATTTTTGTATCTGTATATTTATTTTTTATCTATTTATTTTAGAAGCTGCAGACATGCTATGACTTAGCCCTAAAGTACTTCATTGCAAATTTTCTAAAAATAATATTCTCTTACATAACCATAGTGCAGTTATCAACATCAGGAAATGTAATGTTGATATAAAACCATTATTTACCTGATAATCTCCAATTCAGGGTCAGTTAGTCTCTTTTAATCCAGAACAGTACTCAGTCTTTCATTTTCTCATATGACCTAGATATTTTGAAGATTAAAACCAGTAATTTTGTGATTTTTTTTTTCCTTCAGTCTGATTTGTCTTCTGTTTCCTCATTATCAAGTCCTGGTTATGCTTTTTCTGCTGGCATATCACATTGTGATGATGTCTTTATCAGTGCATCATGTCAGGGGACATCATCATGAAGGTTGGTGCCATTGCTGGTGGTGTGGATTCTATGACTTGGTGATACCAAAGGTGATCACTTTCAGTTTTTCCATTATGCAGTTGTTATTTTTCCTCTTATAATTAATAAGGAATCATGGAGTGATACTTTGAGAGGATTTACAAGTACTGTTCTTTTTAACAGTAACTTTTATTCCACCAATTTTAGCATAGATTGATGAATCATGCTTGAATCAATTATTACTCAATCATTCTTTCTACAATTATTACTTGACATTTTGTTAGAAATAACTTTCCATTTTCTCTCTCATATGTATGTGTGATATGTATGTATATATGTAAGCTATACATGCAAGTATGTGTGTATATGTGTATGTGGTTTAGTATTGGCTCATGGATTCTTATTTTATTCATTGAATTAAAATCTTTGCTTTTATTATTTATGCAGATATTAAAATTGTCCCAGATTTTATCAATGGAGAACCCTTAAAGTTAGCCATATTGTCCTTTTGACATGGCCCTATTATTTTAGGTATGCTTTTTTACTTTCTGATATAACAATGCATTTGCTTTATACTTTACATATCCTAGGCATGGAACCAATTTATTGTCCAAGGAACACCGGTTCATTGGTTCATTTTTTGTGGAAAATGTTATTTAGAAACCCAAATATGGGTTTTGTTTCCTCATTATTAGTGGGATATTACTGCTTTTAGGCATTGGCAGGAAGCAAAAAAAAAAAAATCACGTTTGCTTATATGAACTAATATATTCAAAATCATTCCAACATCAGAGGTTTCATTATTTCTTTTCCCTTTCCAATCTGAAACTTTCTCCTTTACCAGTAAAAATCCTGTTTACAACTATCCCCAATATTTTTACTCACTTGTTGAATTCTAGACTGTATATAAACAATAGTTTCAAAATTGCTACCTATGAACACTCAAAAACCTAACCTATGTAGAGCTCAATAATTGTGTGTAGTCAGTTCTCTTTGACTTTGGACTGAAGTATAAAGTCAAAATAGCTTTGTTCAAAAATTCCTTGGGTTAATGCATCCTTTTCCTCTCTTAAAAAACTGCCACCTTTAGAGTAGTTATGTTATTTAATGAAATAGCAACAACATCTACTATTTGTATTTGTGTTTCATTTTAAATTTTACCATCATCCTTATTGATTTTGTGTTCTTTTATCATTTTAAGACATTAAATATTGCCATGGTTCCAAAAACTGAAAGTTTTCAGAAAGCTCACTCACAGTCATTCTGTCCCCTTTCCTATCACCATTTCTCTACCCTGTCCCCATCCACCAACTCTAGGTGATCTACTGCCTTATTCTGACTCATTCTTCTATATTTCTTTTACCAAAAAAGCATATTTACATTATTTTCTTCTTTTATCAAGTATAACACCCTCAGAAATCAGCTAAAAATATCCAAAATGAATAATTTTTGAGCTATTTGCTTACATAAATACTACTAGGCATTTAGGGGTTATTTAAAAAAAAAGAAGATGACAATAAAAACCTTCACTCAACTTGTTGAGAGTAACTTGCTTACATGTAAACGTGGTTGGCAGATCAAGGCATTACATAGAAAGAATTAAATTAGTTTGTTGCAAGACAAGAGATTGGAGGAGAGAGGAAGAGAGAGACGAGCTCATGGAAGAGGTGGGAATTTTGCAAGACCTAAAAACACAGGCTTAGGATTCAGAGGCAAAAGTCTCAGGATAGTGATTACAAAAACTTCCAGAGTGCATAAAAGAGGACCAAATAAAAGTCACCAACATGGTTTCATGTGGTCAGCTGTGCATGTGAGATAACACTGGAAACCTGTGCTGGTGGTCAGATGATGGGAAACCCTGGTCAAAGACCTTAGATTCTATTTCCCTTCATCCTGCATTCCTCACCTGCTTTTAAAAGCTTTTAAAAGCTGTACTTCCTTTCTTGTTAGATGGTATATGTACCATTGTTTCTTGGATGCAAGTTATCTCTTATCAGTTGGTGAAAGGGGAATGAAGTAGGAAGAATGGAAGTTTATATGTCATGTCTCCAGTTTTTGATGTATGTTTTGAATTTATTAGGGGCAATCTTCCTCCCAATTAAGAAGAAAATATTAACATTGTATGAAGACCTCAAGAGAAAAGCTGAAAATTTGCAGAAGTACTTTACTTTAGTGCAAGTAATGGCTCATTTAGTGGGTTTAAGAAACTCTGTTTCTTGCTCTATAATATAAACTGGTGCAACTGCAATGACACCCCTCGTACTAAAACAATGAACTACTTCAAAGCACTAAATTACAACAACAGAGTCTTTGAAATAAGAGCAGTGGGTTGAGAAAATGGAATACTACTCAACTATAAAAAGATAAATCTTGCCATTTTGACAACATAGAATGGGGGTGGGGCGATCACACTGAGCGAAATAAGTCAGAAGAAGAAAGACAAATACTGGATGATTTACTCATTGGTGGAATATAGAGGGGGGAAAGAAGCACAGGGATTGACAAAACCAAACCAAAACAAATTCTAGAAATGTGACTGCAGAATTAAAACTGCTAGAGGAAGAGGGAGGGTAAGCATAGAAATGAAGGAGGGGGTAGAGGAAAGGGGTATGCGTGCATTGAAGGTGGTTGTGGGGATAGTGTGTGGTGAATACATCTCAGGAGGTGTGAACCTCTATCTCTAGAAAACTTACATATATATCCCTCAGAAGAAAAAAAAAACAACAACACAATGAACTAATAATGCAGAAGATTGAAATCTGGATTGTTTATACCTTTAAATTAAAATCAAGGAGTTTTGGAATTATCTTCATAAAATTTTTAGTAATGAAGGGGGTAAAACAGGCAGTAAAGAAACAGCCACTTGAGTTTCTCTCTTGAGTTCTAATTCTCTTTTCTGTTCTTTTCGGGCTCCCCACCCCAAGCTCTCCTCCTCCTCATGTTCTCCCCTTTTTGTGCTCTCCTTTCTTGCCCCAGGGTGACATGGCCCTTTTCTCCCCTCCCTCCTAGGCCCAGCAGTGCATATGCACACATGCACATATCCATTGGGTCTGGTGTGCACAGTCATGGAAAGGACGCAATAGCACAGTTGCTGTTCATAGAGGATAATGGTGGAAGAGTATAAACAACTCTGACAACTCATTTCCTTCTATACCTACAAGTAGAAAGAGAAAGCCCCAGCCTCAAGTTTTAAGACTTTAAAGAATTGACTTTTGTTGTTAAATGTAAATATCAGCAGAGATGAGCTATGCTAATATTTTTACCAGGATTTTTATTATTTTCATTTATGCTCTGGTTAAAACATTTTGAGTGGTTTTGCCCAACCCTCTTTTTATGTAAGCCCTGTAATTTTTTAGTGCATAATTTTGCAAAGTGGAAAGATTTTTTTTGAAAGATGATGTGGTTGGTTTTATAAGCAACAAATTCTAATATATAGCACATGTTTATTTATACAACATAGTTGATCTAATGCAGTAGCCATATATTTTGTATTTATAAGATAAAAAATGATCTTTATAAGTTTATTGTCTTATTTAATTAATGTTATTTGTGGATTGATATTGTGGATTAATATATTTTAAAATGAAATTAATATATAGATGAGTAACCTGGTTGAGCTGGCATTTATTTTAATTTCTGTTTAGAGGGAGAGACCAAAATAAGCTTAAACGAAGTTTATGTGCCAGACAAAATCTACTTGGTTTCTGTTGGAGATAATAATTTGCAGCAGTGTGTTTTGGGTAGGATGTAATATTTTTAACTGAGAGCCCCCTCTTTAAGAGGATAAAGAGAGATATGAGAAATAAATTTAATTTTGGTAGTGCTTCAGATACTTTCATATTTATTCTTAAAATAGTCAATAAAATTCTTATTTAAAAGATGGTTTTATGATTACCTGAACATTTGGTAAACTTAGCAATTCATGTCAAGGGTTACTTATTCTATTGCTGGTTCAGAAATGCTTGTTTATACAAATCCAGAGAGATTTTCAGCAGCTTAAGCCTTCTCTTTCTTTTTCTTTTTAAGCTGCAGTCAATGGTTAAAGGACAAAAATTCTAAATTGATTGAGTTACAAATGAATACAGTGTTAATTAAGCCAGGCCATTGTCTTTAAAGTGGAGTCAGTACATTGGAAGTCAGATTTCTCTTGCTGTTTAGTCAAACTGCCTAAGGCTGCAACTGCTTCCTTATTAGGTTACTGGCTATGGGGAGATGTCATTGTTTGCTGCTGTGGCTGGGCTTTCTGTTAAAAATCACAGCATGAGGCTTAAACTGCTGCAACCATTATCCAGTGCTAACATGTCACTAAAGGTCTGCTAATAGAACAAGAGGAAAAATATCAATCTTTAATTTTAGAACAGCTGAGTAACCTGTCACACCTGTTCATTTTCTCTCATCAACCCATTTAAAACAAGACTAGTGTGATCCTTTAATGGGCAGGCTATGAGATCCTAGCACCACTTTTTTTCCCTTTTCTTACCAGTAAGAGAAAACAAACTATGCATAGATTTCTGTTAAATATGTTCTTTAAAAGGTATGTTGTGTTGAGTAAAGAGTAGTGCTTAAAAAAAATATGTATCTCCTGTGGTCTTGTGTCTTGTGTGAGCCTAAGAGAATTCCAACTGCAACAGTTGATGTGAGTGATGTCATTAACAATGATCAAGCTATTATACTTTTCTTAAAGGATAGTTTCAATTTTTTGAAATGCATCTGTAGATAAAAGTTAATCAATGAGTTGAGCCTAGAGTGGTCAAAAGAGCAAATTTTCTATGGAGAACAGAAACTCTTTCAAGCTGCAGATAACAACCAACTTACATTTACCTATTCAAATATAATAAACAGAACTTAGCAGCTGCTGGCTTTCCCTTCTGTAGAGCTCAAGGCGCCCTCAGAGTAAGGGGCAAAATTAAAGAAGGCTTTGTGGTCTGCTCTTAGGAGAGGTGAAAGCAAAGTATGACTTGTGCAAACCTCCATTAGCAATGTGAGTTCCAAAACATTTCCAGTGATAATGGACCAAGTACTACAAACTTAGCCAGTAAACATAATAATAAAAGCAATATACAATTTAGAAGCCTTTGCAGTCTGAGTTTTTCCATATTTTATTTAGTTGAATTAAAAAAGTAAAGTGCTATCCTGAATCAATCATTTTACTAAGTACTGAGAATATCAAGAGGAGGGATAACACATGTCTGTGTGTACACTGTCATGAAATTTGTGATCTCTGATAATCATGACTCTCTGTAAAGATGCTTTTGTGCAATTACCACACACACACAGCTTCTGGTTTTGTTTAGTTTCTTTGCAGGTGAGGGAATGAAATGCAGGGAGTTGTGACTTGCCTAAATTCACAAGATAAGTGGGAGAACAAAGATTAGAACAACTCCACATTGTGACTTCTCACCCAGGTTTAAAAATATATATATATATATATATATCAAAATGAATCCAGCGGGGGGGAAAGGGAATTACAAAGGCAGCATTTTAATGGGCACCTTCTTGAATAATATGAATGAAACAACAACAGTGTGAAAGATTTTTGATTTAAAAATTCTAATGATGGAAGTCCAGATGCCAGATATTTTAAGTATCTTCAAAAGGAAATGTCAATAAAATAACAAATTGCATCTTTTATATACAGAATTACTTTTTACTGTAACATCTGTCAGTGTCTGATCACATTCTTTTGGATTTGACTGTTGGAAATACCTGGACTGCTGGAATATACACACGTACTTTCATGTGTTCATGCGTGCGCGCATGCGCGCGTGTGCACGCACACGCACACACACACACCCTGTCACTGCACTGCCTTTGACCAATTTCACCTCTGAGATCTGACATTTAGCCCTAACCTCTCCTTAGCCCAAAGCTGCTGTTGTCCTTGTCCCGGGCATTCCAACTTTTAGCGTTTTCTTCCGTGGTCACTGGTGTGCTGCATCTGTTTTAAAGTTCTACATCAGAGCAGGCTCAGCCTCATTCTGCCACGACCATTTCCATCATCACAAGCACTTGATCTGTTTCACGTTTTATGGAATCGATAAATCTCATCCCTAAAGAGTCCAGCAGGCCTTTGATTCCTGACCTGACATTTGCTAATGCTGTTCCTGATGACCTGCCACTACGGATCTGCAGCACTGCACTCTGTGTTTGACAACACTCATAATATGAATCAATATTCAGCATTCAGTAAGTGAGCTGGGGAGTCATTTCACTGCTGCAAAAGGCAGCATTGCCCCTGGGCAGCTGTCAGAAATGGGTAGTTATTAATAGCCCTCTCTTTTCACTTAGCATAGTCAGTAGGGGTCAGGCATGAAATGATTTAATCAGTTTATGATATCTGTGACAGAGAGCACTTAAAATGTAATCACAAAATTTAGGTAGAAGTGTCCCTAGGCTGTTGTAATATTTTTCTCACTTAATTTTCCCTAATGCTGATACAGTGCAATGCACAGAGAGACTGACCATGCAACAAAATGATACCTAACTTAGTGCTGGTTTCTTTTCTCCCTCTATAAACTTGCCTTTTTAATGGGAAATTTCACTTTAAAATATGGGCGGCAAATCCTTCAAGGTAAATAAAGAGAACTCTCTTGGGTTGGCTTGCTTTGTTCTGCACTGTATGTCCGATGCTGAGGGGTCTTGTAGGTAGAGGAAAGAAAATATTACAGGGCAGGAGAGGTCCAACCTCTTAAGTCTCTCTCTGATACCCAAAGAGAATGCCCTAAAATTCAGAAAACATCATTCAAGAACAGAAACCAAAATAGGCAGGCAAAAAAAAAAAAAAAAAAAAAAAAAAAAAAAAAAAAAAAAAAAAAAAAAAAAAAAAAAAAAAAAAAAAAAAAAAAAAAAAAAAAAAAAAAAAAAAAAAAAAAAAAAAAAGCCCTTCCAGTATGATAGTTTGCAGGAACTGATCAAGTTGGTATCTCAGGGTTCCAGTAAGAAGAGTAGGTTCAGAACAATTAAGTGAAAGATTATTTTAAGACTTGAGAGTGAACAAAATCTTTGCAAGTTTATGGTTAGCAATTTGTGGAACAAGATTGGTATGAGAATTGGGGCTTGGAATCCAAGAAAGATCTAAGTTTTAAATCCTATCTGTGAACTTTAATTTCTTCATTAGAAGTAATATCTTTTTCAATACATTATTATAAGAATGAAGCAAGAATTTCTATAAAGTATCTGGCACACTGGAGATGCTCAAGTGATATTGTTTCTCCTTTTCCCCTTATCCATAAGGCCTATATTTAGTAAATTATTGCAATAGGAATGTCAGCATTGGGCCAAAGCTCAGGTGGCAAAGGATCAACACAATAGCTGTCCTGACGGCCCTCCTGTGCCACTGTCCCTGACACTGGCATGTTTGACCATCACAAACATACTACTCACCCCAAAGGAGTGAGAAGTATGGAAAAGTCTTAGCTCAGGACATTTATCTGCCAACTTAGGAAAATGGAAGAAAGACAAAAATATAGAAATATGCTGGGTTTAGATTTGTGATTCTAGTATCAATGATGTTTGCCCCCAAATGAGCTTAGTTCTTTTATTTAGCAAATATGTACTTAGCTCCCTGCTATGTGCTTTCTATGTGTTGACATTGTTTATGGGAACAGACAGCTTCAGGTCCCTTCCTGCTTCATTCCCGACCAAGTTGGAAATCACAGAATGTGTATTAGACAAACATATGCCACTTCTGTTGCCAATCTAGATCCCTTGTGACTCTAGAACCTTGGAAGTTCTGCTGTTGTCCAAGACCCATTTCTTTCAGTATGCTTTGGTTTGCACTGGTTCTTTACCTATTTTTCTAAACTAGGAAGTCACAGTCTCATATCCAACCACAAACTTTGATAACTGTCTTCTTGTGCTTAATGCCGCTTAGCATCCTTGGTCGTTGGTGTGTACACAACTTCTTGCAGGTATTCAGTCAAGTACAAATCTAGGTATTGTTGTGGAAGATTTTATAGTCATAAGGAAGGTTCCAAATCAGTTGACCTTAAGGAAGAGAGGTGATCTGAGTGAACCTGACCTAGTCACATGAGCCCTTTCAATTGGGGAGTAGAAGTTAAGAGACAGGAAGTCAGAGATCTGAAGTTTGAGAGGGATTTTCTAACTTGAAGGTGAAAGCAACCATGTGGCAACAAGTGTGGTGGCCACCAGAACTGAAAGTGGATTCTGATGAGAGCCAGCAAAGAATTGGGGACTTCCATTCAACAACCTCAAGGAGACAAATCAGCACCAAGAATCCGTTTTCAGTGAATTTTCCCCTTGAAATTCCAGTGGAGAAAGTTGGTTTACACCTTGATTATATCTGTGACACCCTGACCAGAGAATCCAGCCACCCCATGCCAGACTCCTGACCTATAGAACTGTGAACTAATCAGTGAGTACTATTTTAAACTACTGAATTTATAGTAATTTCTTACACAATAGTAGAAAAATAATGCAGCTTTTTCTTTTCTTTTTCTTTTTTTGCTTCTTGCCTCTTCCACATTAGTTTTCTTCTAGGCCAGAGAATTCTCATCTCCCTTTTCCAATTTTACAGCCATATCCATTTTAGTGTCAGCCATTAAGCTCTTTCTGCTGGAGTAAAATACATTCTCAGTTCATTTACAAGATGATTGTGATTTTTTTTGAAGTTAGTGAATGACTAAAGCATTCTTGCTTCAGTTTACCAGTTCTATACACTTCTTAGGGCTCTTTGGTGACTAATCACTCAACCTTCCCAGACCCCAGAACCTCTCCAACCTCCCCTGAACCAGAGTACAATGATTATGCTTATATAAAACCCCCAACACTGAAAATGTATCAGTGAGAGGCAAATATAATTTAGACATAGGGGTAGAAAGACTCAGGTTTTGGTTTGGATTTTTATTTCCTGTCAGGCCACCTGCCACAACCTCTTGAATTACTCATGTACTTTAAAAATACCTCTTGACTCATCATCACTTATGTTCTTGTCAAAACCACAAAGAGATACCATTCATACCTGTGAGGATAATCCATATCAAAAATGCCAGAAATAACATTTGTTGGTGAGGAAATGGAGAGGAAAGAAGAACCCTCTTACACTTTTGGTGGGAATGTAGACTGATCTAGCCCCCATAAAAAAACAATCTGATGGTTTCTCAAAACTTAAAATAATAGGTCTCCTAGATGACCCAACAACTCCACTCACTTCCCAAAGAATATAGAAACAAAGGGAAATATATACTTTTATGTGTGTTGCAGCACTATTTATATTATTTATATTAGCCAAGCTAGGGAAACAACCTAAGGGTTCCAAAGCAGATGAGTGGACTGGGAAGAGATGGTGTGTATACACAGTGGAATATTATTTGCGTATTAAAAAGGTTAACTCTTGTTATTTCTGACAGCATGGCTGGAACTGAAGAGGATTATGTTGAGTGAGATAAGTCAGAAAGAGAAAGACAAATACTAGATAGTGCTATTTATTTGGGCATATAGAGAAACAAAGCAAAGAGTCAGATAAAGCCAAAATATTAACTCTAGAGCATCTTTACTTCATCTTCCCATTGCTTAGTGTCTTTGCTTAGTTCATACTAGCTTTAGATTCTAGGATTTTAGAAATAAGAGTCATTCATTCTCATCTGCCTGCATTAGAAGTAACATTAAAAAGTGTAAAAAATGGCCAGGCAGGCACAGTGGCTCGTGCCTGTAAGCTTCAGCCTATAAAGCAGCTGGGGCTAGGGATCGTGGTTCGAGTCCCGTTTTGGGAACACAGTGAGGCCTAGCCTCAAAAAATAGATGGGCGCGATGCCTGTAATCCTAGCTACTTGGGAAGCTGAGGCTGGGGATAGCTTGAGTCTGTGGTACCCCGGGCAATGTGAGCCTGGGGTTCCATGGGTAAAAATAGTGAGACGTAGTCTCAAAAAAAAAAAAAAGTGCAAGAAATGGGGAAGGGGTTACAGAGGAAAGGAGTTATGAGTCATATTAGCAATGTCATGCCAAGGAGACGATGTCAATACAAAGAACATTGGCATATATAATTTTAAGACTAACATATAAAAGAACATATGGATATTCCATAGCTGGATAGTAAATGATTTATATCAATTACAGAATAGCATTATGGTTAATATTAAACTGGGCTTTTAGGAAGACATTGAACCCAAAGAATTTACAGATTTTTATTAATCTCCATGTGGTGAATATGGATAGAAGCCAGTCACTAAATCATATCTATTCATTTATTCATGATTTTCTGAACCAAAGGAGTTTTCTGAAAGTTTGCAGATCCTGGATAAATTGAATACTTTAGTTCTCTCTTTTCCACTTGTAACTAGGGATTAAGTCAGTGATGTGTTGTTTCATCCATTGATTGAGGAGGCCTGTGAGGACTGTTGCATAATATTCACAGCACTATGGGCATTCTGTATATTCTGTTTAGTGTACAGAAATGTGGAGGTCAATTATTTTAAAGGCAGTTTCTTTAATGTTTTCTTTTATAAAAAGCTAGCTTTTCCACTATTCCATCTATTCTACTTAACCACATAACCCTAGAGAGTGTTCTAGAATTCAGAGAAAAGTTCATGACATTAATCTAATCACAATATTTTATGCAATTCTATTTCATTTGGAGACAGAGACTCACATCTGTTAGAATCTTTTTCTCTTAGGTTGTGGAGACAAAGAAATGGATGCAGATATCACATGGTACCATGCTGTGTTTAGGCATGCCTTCTATGTCACATTAATTGAATTCATAACTCTACTCTGGAAACCTGAGCATGAAGACCTTAAATTCCCATTGTCTAGGTGACTCTAAGCAGATGGCTTTTGCATAATGTTGGAAGGACTGGAAGTTCTGGAGGGAATTGTGCACGATGCCCTTTGTGTTCCTCTGGCCATTACTGATGGGCCTTGAAGCTCCCTTGAGTTTTATGCATGAAAAAAAGAGATGTCAAATTTACCTTCTTCAGTAGTTTTGTCAGGGTCACCTGTGATCTGTAGTTAACATTCAGAGAGTTCCCAACAAAAAGATGCTGGAACACAGCCAGTCCATTAACATCGAGGCCATGCTTTCTTCAAAACATCCTGGCCAGGCTCTAAACCAAAGAATGCTTTTTAAATGGCAGCAGTGGAAAAGATTGTTGAAATTTTATCTCACTATAGATGAATTTGTGTGGAAGAACAGAGATCATTATCAGCACAGTAGACTTGGGGACATCTCAGTGAGGCACTGTGCTAAGTGGTTTTGCACCTTACTTCATTTGACCTTGGTAACAATTCTGGGAATCACATGATATTATTCCCACTTTATATTAGAGAAAACTGAGGTCTGTACAGGACCTGCCTTTGTAAAGCTGTAAAGTGCTTTCTTCATGATATATTGGTTTTTATATGAGAACTAATTTAACGTAGTTAAAGGCAAAGTGCAGTACAGCTTCTAACATGCAGTGTGAGTATATGATTACGTGATACACACTGCTATTTTGTATGTTGTTATTTCTTCTGAGTCTTATTAATAAAATTCAGGAAAGAAAAAAATCTCATTTTATTTCTGGCTTATCAATATCAAGCAATGCAAACTGAGCCAAACCACTTAGCTATCTAAGGTATGACATTCTTTTCTACAAGTAGAAGATTTTCCTTGGTGATCTTTACAGTCCACAACTACTCTGAAATTCGAAACAATTTGGATTCCTCCACACAAAACAGTTTAGCGGAATCTGCTCAGAATCAGGTATGAGGTTAAAAACAACTAATCACCATCATTTTTCTGTTTATTGAACACTCATTATGTTTCAAGAACCATGCGAGGCATTCTTAGAAAATGACTTGGAAAGAAAGGAATATGGGTGATCTTAAGAAATGGAGATCTGCTTAAGTTTTAGAAATACTGCTTATCCTTTGTGACCTTTTTAGCTATTTCATTCATTCATTGAACAAATATCTAGTCCCTATATACTCAGTCATTGTTATTAGATACTCAAATTTGAATAGAATAGAGTACCTGCCTTTAAGAAGTTTCATGGAGAATTTGAACAAGGAGTAACAAAATTCAGTAGTGAGCTAAGAATTATGATAGAACTATGTGCTTCCTGACCTGGAAATACTGAGGTCTTCCTAGTGGTTTTCTAGGTCAAAACTGAACTCAGACCACCTGGGTAATGACTGCCATTGTTGACAGTGTTGTCTTTGTATCAGTTATTTAGCCTTTGTGTGCTTCATCTTTTCTTTTCTTTTCTTTTTTTTTTTTTTTGAGACTAGGTCTCACTATTTTTGCCCGTGGAACTGCAGGCATTCGTTGCCCAGGGTACCACAGACTCAAGTAATCCCCAGCCTCAGCTTCCCAGGTAGCTGGGATTACAGGCATGTGCCACCACACCCAACTATTTTTTTTTTGGAACTAGGTCTCGTTAAGTGCCCCAGGTGGGACTTGAACCACGATACCTAGTTATGCAGCCGCTTCCTAGGCTGCCACTTACAAGCATGCACCACCGTGCCTGGCCTGCTTTGTCTTTTCATCTTTAAAATAAGGGTAGTAGAAATGAGCTAATATTTATAAAGTGACTGATTCATAAATGCTGCATTATAAGTAAGATAAGTGGCAAAGAAGAGGTGAGTAGAAATTAACCAGATGAGAGATTTAGTTGGGGTGGAGTGAAGGAGATAGAAACTGCAAATAAGAAAGGACTTGGCAAGTGTAGTCTTGAACATCTATAAAGGAGCAGATGGGGGTGGTAATGAGAAAGGGAACTGGAGAGGCAAGCAGGAACCATATATGTAGCCTTGTACATATGGCAGTGATTTACAAGTGTAGTCTCATGCATTTAAGTATTTGTATACAAGATAGACTGGATGGGAGAGTTAAGGAGATGTTAGTCCAGAGACAGGGACACCATTCAAAGTCTGTTGACATAGTTCAGATTAAAAAAAGTTATTGGGACTGTAAAGTAAGGGAACTGATAGTGGTGATAGACAGGAAAGAAGTTAATGAGAGAGTTGTTAAGAAAGTTGCGTTTTTAGGATTTGGTGACTGAAATGCATGGGATAAGGGCTGAGGAGGAATTGGTTGTGACTAACTGGTTTCTGGCTGTTTGACAGGTAATGGTGAAAGAGAGACTGTTAGAGGAGCTTTTTTGTCCATGGCACAATTAAATAAGCTTCCCCATCTGGCTGTTGGCTGTTCAGAAGTTCTAAGTGTCAGGAGAGAGCTCTCAGTTGGGGAAATGGATTTAGGAATCTTCTAACGTCTCTGAGTTGAAGCCATGAGAGTTGGTAAAATTATATTGAGGAGTGAAAAATAGAATTTAGGATAGATTCCTGGTGATCACTAATTTGAAGTGTGAAGAGTAGCAACAAACACCACCACCTTTGGGATAAACTGAAAAGCAATGCACAGAGAGGAGGAAATCCTGGAGAAGGAGTTGTCATAGAAACCAAGGGAGGAGAAACTTTCAAGAGGGAGAGAGAGTGGTCAACCATGTCAAATCCTGCCGAGCTGTTGGGTAGGATGAGGACAGAAAAATGTCCATTGAATTTAGTAACAAAGCGGTCATTATTGATTTTGGCCAGAGAGACTTCCAGGGGGTATTATGGAGTGGCAGCCAGATTGCAGTGGGTTGAGGAGTGAATGGGAGGAGAGGAAGTCTGACTTGTCTGTAAAGGGAAATCAAGACATGGGCAGCAGAAGGGGAGTAGGTAGGCTACCTGTCTTGCACTGTAAGTGGCATCTTCATTGCAAAATGAAAGGTTATTAAATATAGACACAAGTTAGAATATAATTTTATATCAGGGAGAAAATGTACAAAAAATATCTACCAACTGCACCCCCATTAATACAACGGCATGCAGAATTTCATCTTTTTCACTCCTTCATTTTATTTGTTTTGTCTCTTTTCACTGAGGAAATGTCTCTTTTATTAATTTACCTAGATTTGGGATTCATTCATAATTAATGATGCTATGGTTTGTAAGTATTATTCGTTACAGAAATGTCCAGTAGAAATGATAATTGTAATAACTACTATTGTGTCCTATTTTTAGCATCCCTTCATTCGTATTCATAGCTCTGATAGGGAAGAGCAGTGAAAGGAAGCATTTGGAATGTTTTTGGGTTTTCTGGGAGTGGGGAGGTGAGGGGCTTGTTTCAATGCCAGTGTATCCCCTTCTTAGAAAAAGATGAGAAACTCATGAAACACAGATAGGAAGCAATAGAGAACTGTTTTATAAGACAGTTTTGTGGCTGTAGGAGGAAACACTTTTGCTTGTTTGTCAATCTATTTTTAAATAGAGGATCTCAGTGGTCTCAGTGATGTGATCTGGTGGTGGTACCCCGGATCCTGGGCTGTCCTGCTGGAATACTGTGAACAGAATAAGTCATTTAATTTTTTCCACCTTCCTGATCTCCCTTCTTCCTTCCTTTCATAAACAACAGCAATAGTAATAATCTCTTTAGGACAGGCTTGTAAAGTTTCTAAATAGCTAAAAGGATGGTTTATACTGTATTTCTGAGCCATTGCCCATTTGCTTATTACCAGCAGAAAGTCACTTTATATGGCAAGATGAATTTTTTAAAGACACTTTTAGTTATTTTCTATATTTTTCCAGTTCATGTTGGTATTTTTAAAATATAAGGAATAAACAAATGCTCCTTGTGTTTAATATATTAAATCCAATAGTTTATAAGAGATATAGAAAGATGCTTAAGAATTAGATAGCCATTGTTTTCATCTCTCTATCAATTTAGGTTGCCCCAAGCCACATGTAAATGAACTTGAAAAGGCTATATTAGGAGGACCCTGACTGACACAGAGGAAAAAGTTAATGTGATGAGTTTTTTCTCGAGATGGCCAGCGTGCTATAGTATTGTCAGTTTTTCTAAGAACTCTTTTGCACTGTCAAGTTTCCTTGGTGTTTTCTATGTTTAGACCTTGGAAAGACTCAATTTACATATTTGGAAACTATAGGAGAATGCTTTTATCTTCTGTGGTAGCCTTACAGAATGTTTCCTAAGATAAAGTTCATCTTCTATAGATAAGTTTCAGAGAGAATCATTATAAATTCTCAATATCCACAACAGATGGTATTTCCAAGACTTAGAAACACAAAAGCCATTCAATCTGAGAGCTGTTGGATTAGAACCACAATTTAGAAGGTGGGGTTTTAATTTAAACACAATAATCACAGAGTGATAGAATTGGGATGGTACAGTCATTTACTACAGCTTCTGCCCAATATAAGAACCCCTCCTCTAAGCATCTCTGACAGATTTGTGTCTGACAGATTTTCATTAAGAAGTATACTCCTTTTGAGATGCATGGTTAAATGGTTTCAGGTTCGGGTAAGTGTTTACAATCATGAGCCAAATGGAGCTCTCTGTTATAATACACACTCTGTCCTGCTCTCTAGATCACCACCTTGTTTTCACAAGAGTCCTTCACATGACAATCCTCATGGCTTTCTAGATCTTTAGAAACTAAGAATTTCTGTACTGTACAACCACTCAGTTGCTTTTTTCAAAACATGGTTTTCACCCTCTTCCCTACCCAATCTGTCATCCCTTTAAAAGATGTGCCTTGTCCAGGATAGCAGACTATTATTTCTGTTCTTCCCAACCTTCCTTCCTACTAACTGAAGTCTCATTAAGAGTAGGTAAAAGAATCTAGCACTGGAACAAATTCAGAGTTTGAAACCATTAATTTAATTAGAATTAGGTAAATTGGTTTATGATAAAGCACTTTATGGCTATTGAAATTCATGTCTTTCATTTGAACTTCTAGAAACCTGGGTTTTCTCTGATTTGTACATGGAGTTCATTTTTTTTGGGGGGGGACTTAAAGATAAATATTTTTTGTATTCTACCTGCAAGATTTCATTTGCATTTTGATTTAGACTAATTTTAAGGCCAATCAAAATCAATTCAAAGTTTTATTCATCATTCTGATTACTAACCTTTCTGCTTTGGCTATTAGAAAAAAATAGTCTAAAAGTTTGCCTTTGACGTCTCTTTCCAAGTTGTCAATAAAGTTTTTGAATAGGTTAGATCTAAACACACTATTCTGAAAGTTTGTACTAAGACAAGTTGACATCCATCAACTAACTTGGCTGGCTGTTCTTGATCTTATCCATCAGGATCTTCTTGAGATTCAGTTAAATGCCTCCTTGAAATCAAATGTTTTCTAATATTCTTCTAATGAAAGCCTAATTGATCTGTCAAAAAAAATTTAAAGGATATGAGATGTGTTTGGTATTCTTTCACTTATTAATTCTTTCACTTATTAATTGGGGAATGTTTATTATTGTCTTTGAATACCTAATCTTTTTCCTTAAAAAAAGATAAGTGCAAAGTCTATACTCATTTCTATTCTCCCAGCACCTCCCCTGTTCTTTGGAGTGTCTCAAAGTTCCTAACATTGATTCTGCACACTCACCTTCAGTTTGTTACTCTAGGATGTAATTGGTCTAAACTTGCAAACTTGAATTTACTTGAAGTGACTATATGTTTTCTTACAATCTTTCATCTTTATATGGGACTTTGAGGTTTTTTTGATTTTTGCGTCCCTTTTCAGAGAGAGAGAATTAAATCAAAACAGAATAGGAATTGATAAGTACTACTTCTTCCTGTCATCCTTTTTCATTATATATCATACCCTCAGGATCCTTGTTCTGTAACTTTTTTGTTTATTTTTTTGTGCTAAACAACCTATTGTAATCTTTGTTATTTTTTCTTTCTTCTTGCAAGCCTTGGTATTCTGGAATTTAGTGTTTCTGACAGTAGGTTCCTACTAGTTTTCAGCATGAATCTGATGAGGGAAAGCACCACATCACTACTATGTCTAACAAAAATGTCAATTTATATGTAGATTTAGATGTAGATCATTTTAATTCTCCATCTGACTACCAGTTATCGTTTATCTATTTCCATAAGACCACCTTTGCTGTTTCCCTTTCCTAATCTCTAGTCTTTACCCATTTGTATTTTATTATTCCTCTCTATGAATTGGTATATGTTAGTCAGGGTTCCCAGGAGAAACAGAAATAAAAATCTACACACCTATTTCTATCTTTGTTAAAAACAAATGGGACCTCTATCAAGTATTGACCAATGACTCTCATGAGCTCAGTCACTTATTGATTGCTATCAGGGTTGTGCAAGATGAAATCACAGTCCAAAGGACTATTTCCAACCTCTCTGCTGAATCCTCACTTGGTCTTCTTGATATCTGTTATGTATATTCTTTTCTTAATATTTTCTACTAGACAGCAGATTCTTCCAGGAAGGCATCATCTTTCTCATTCTGTATCATTCACATCTCCTAGCATAGTGCTGACTGAAATGATCCCTTCAGATGGTTTAACTTCAATTTCTAGCCACTGAACATGGCAGAGATGGTTTGATGGCTGTGCCTTCAAACACATTTTAACACATTAATAGGATCAAGAATGTTCATAAAAAGAACTAGGTTATGTAGTATCCTGGAAAGGACACTGCATTAGAGTAAGAAAATGTAATGTTGAAACTCACTTGCTGAGAGAACCTGGGAAAGTCACTTGACTTCTCTAGTTGTCCATCTCCCCTTCTTATATATGAAAATTTATTTATTT
>PVHY01011039.1:0-49495 GCA_004024945.1 Uropsilus gracilis | reverse complement strand
TGTGGATCTTCGTTATTAAGCCCTTGTCGCTCATGTGGAGGGCAAAGATTTTTTCCCATTCGGTTGGACATCTTTTAGTTTTTTCTGTTGTCTCTTTTGCTGTACAAAAGCTTTTTAGTTTGATGTAGTCCCATCTGTTTATGTTTTCCTTCATTTTTTTGCCATCTGCAGATGTTTCCAGAAAGGGATTTCTGAACTGAATTGATGGTTATAATTCTAACACCTCCAGTCCTTAAAATTTCTTAACTTTAATTAAGAATTGTTGCTGTCATGTCTGGAAACAGGAAGTTAAGGACACAAAGTTTAGAATGGTATAATTCAAAGCATATTTAGTGGACCATGTACAGCAGAAACACTGAAGCTATTTAATATGGAAGCTAATTCTAGTTTACAGCACCTCAAGCATTTCTATGTATACTTATTTTCTGGGATTGAAAGAACTTGGAATATTTCCCTGGAACAACCCCCCTACATTATTCTAATAATTATCTTCAATGTTTGAGAAACACTGATTTAAATAACTACTGGATTTTTCTTGATACTCAAATGAACAGTTTTAATCTCTGTGTGAAGGTTTACTAATATATTAAATTTTTTAAGTATCTTTATTTTTTACTTATATATTCCTTGACATTTTTGTACACCCCAAAGTTCTCCCACCACGTCACCCATGAGCCATCATCCTAATATTGTGCTCATCCCTCCCCTGATTTAACACTCCCTCTCCCCTCCCTTCCTGTATACTTTAGTTCTATTGTCAGTTTGTTGTCTTTTCATATGTTTTCCTTATATCCCAAATATAAATGAGATCGTCCAGTATTTATCTTTTTCTTTCTGGTTTATTTCTACTAGCATGATTCCTTCTAGCTCCATCCATGTTTCTACAAATAACATGAGTTTGTCATTTTTGATTGATGAATAATATACCATTGTGTAAATATACCACACTTTTTGATCCATTTGTCTGTTTCAGGGCATTTGGGTTATTTCCATATGCTGGTTATTGTAAACAGTGCTGCAATGAGCATAGGAGTACAGGTTTCTTTGGAATTAGTGGTTTTGTATCCTTTGGGTAGTTTCCCAAAAGTGGAATTACTGGATCGACTGGTAGCTCCATTTTCAGTAGTTTGAGGGTCCTCCATACAGCTTTCCATAGTGACTGGTCCAGTATGGATTCCCACCATCAGTATGAAAGTGGATTATTTTTTCTCCACATCATTGCCAGCTCTTGTTGTTGCCTTTTTTTTTTTTTTTTAATATGGGTCATTCTTACTAGTGTGAGGTGCTATCTCATTGTGGTTTTGATTTGCAGTTCCCTGATACTAATATGCCAAATTGATGGGCTGCCTTATTCCCAAATGATAACAAACAAGGCCTATATAGGATTAAAGGCATTTTCTGGAAAGAGATTTTGTATACTGAAAATTCCGATATCCATTGCTTGCATATATGTAAAGGTTAATTCAAGGTCTTTTGCAAACCTCTATGAAAAATTTTTAATAACTCATAAAATGGTGGAGAAATGATAGTATTGTAAGCTATAATTTCTTAAAAAGGAAAAAAATGTTTAATGGAACCATGAACATCTGGGAAAATGGTTAAAAATGACAAACTTTTGAAGATGATGACAAATAGCAAAAATAGAAAAGTGTAGTTTAATATTTACTCAGTAGAACTTGAGAAACGGTGAATATTTATACCACACATGCACACAGAAGTCAGTTAACAGTTTTTGCTGAGCATGTGAAAAAAACTGCCTAATCGTCTGATTTAGACATTGCAGTCAATGAAATCTGCAGGTTTACAGAGTTGCAGTTTACAATAAACTCCCAAACTTTTCATGTCTTTCTGGTGAATTGAATTATCACATGTGCTTAAAACACCATAAGGGCAATTTCTATAGATTTTAAGTGTTGTTTACTGCTGAAAGGAAAACTTATCACTACATATTTTTTAGTGGATAATACTTACCAGTGTGTCACTTACGTCTCTCAAGGTTTTCTGTTAACACAATTAATGTTAATGACAGTGTTGATAATGATGATTATGATGACAATAATAACAATAATAATCCCTAATGCTTACTTAACACATTCTATTAAGACAGCTGGAGAATTAAATGTGGTTCACATAATGTCATTTCCTCAAGAGCGCAAACATAAGGTAACATTCTAAAGATGCAGTTTCATTTTGAAGATAATTAAGACTTTTGTCAGAAACCAGATCCTAAAAACATCTTCAAAGAGTCTCAAAACACCTTTCATGAACAATTATAAGGCAATTATAGATTTACTACAGTGTTATATTCTGTACCATAAAAGATTTTGCATTCTATTTCCCATAACTCATATTAAAATAAGTCCCAGAGGAATATATATATATATATATATAACAAATGAGTTCTGTTTAGTAAAGAGAAAGAACAACCATACAATTCCTGTGAGTTTTGCAAAACAGACTTCTTTATTATCAAGAAATAAAAAGAATATACATAAAAAGTAGCTAAGCCAATTATCAATATTTTTGATGTATTAGTGTTCCCTTGCTATTTTCAAGAGTAAAGATAAAGATAAGGTGAGGCCCGAATTTGTTCTGACGCTCCAATCAAATAGATCTAAAGTTGAATTAAATTTCTCTTTAAGAAGTTAAACATAAAATGTAAATTTGCCTAGCATTATTTATACTCTATATATATACACATTTATGTATGCATGTATGTGTGTATATATATATATATATATATATATATAGGTTTAACTTACACAATCATTTTTTAAAATGTCATTCAGTAATGAAACTATGTTCTCTTATTTATCCTTAATTCCTGGTGGAGATAAAAAAGGACTGAACAATTTTACCTTTATTATAACTTCTCTAAGTCTGTACTTATGACAAGCCTATTAAAGAACTACTTAGTTGTCTACATGTATTAAATAAAAAATATAGACTGAGAGGAAGTATCTCCTTTGTGAACGCAAATATTTCAAATGCCAAATTATTAGTGCCAAATTATAAGTTGTTCCTTATGCTACAAAATGTTATTTATTTATTTGTTTATTTATTTATTTATTTATTTATTTATTTATTTATTTATTTATTTATTTATTTATTTATTTATTTATTTATTTATTTATTTATTTATTTTTTGAGACTAGGTCTCGTTATTTTTGCCCGTGGAACCGCAGGCTCTCATTGCCCGGGGTACCACAGACTCAAGCAATCCCCAGCCTCAGCTTCCCAGGTAGCTGGGATTACAGGCGTGCGCCACCACGCCCAGCTATTTTTGGGGAACTAGGTCCTCACTACGGGCCCCAGGAGGGACTCGAACCGCGATCTCTACCCCCCGGGCGGCTTCATAGACTGAAGCTTACAGGCATGAGCAACCGTGCCCGGCCTAAAATGTACTTTAAATTCATACAAAGATGACTATGTTTTCACTAAATATAAGGCAGTATGATTACAGAATGAAGAATTATCCAAACCAGTCAAAGCCAGCATACTACCACTACAATTTTTTTTTAATTACTTAGAAATACCATTGTCTTAGCACAGGCTGCTATAACAAAATACTATAACAAAATGCCATCGACTAGGTAAATTAAATAAAGTTATTTCTCAGTGATAAGTGCTCAAAAGTCTAATATCAATGTAATATTGGCAAGATAAATTCCATATTGAGGACTTTTCACTTGTAAGTGGCCACTACATCTTTGTCCTCTTTGTCTGCACGCCAGGGAGAAAGATAGCAAGCTCTTTTGTGCTTTTTTTTATAAGAACACCAGTCTCATTTATGAGGGCTTCACCACATGATTCAATCACCTGCCAATGCCACATATACTAAAATGCGTCTAATTCCATCATATGAGTGATACTTTCATGAAATCATCTAATTCTAATTACTTCCCAGAACCCACATATCCAAATACCATCACATCAGAGGTTCAGGTTTCAACATTGGGGGGGAGGGGGCACCAATGTTCAGTTCATAACAATTTTTAAGCTTGAATTAACAAAACAAGGTATTTAGCCAATGAACACATATTTAGTCAAGAATAGCAGGATTGTTAATTGGGAGATGCAAGCTATGGTGAACCATAGGCAAATCCAAGGAGACGAAGGGAAGGTTGGTTTTACCAGGCTTTGGGTGAAAATTGTGAAGACTCTTTCAGATAAAGTACTGGCGGAGAACAAAAGTTAAGGTTTAAAGTGGTTTCTCATCAGCTGCAAGTGGTAGGCAACTTTTTACTGGTCAGGGAGACTTCCTGCTGAGGTATTATATAAGCAGCAACAAGTGGTGCCAGCATAATACCCCTCCTATCATAGCTTCCTAACATCATTTTGAACTAGTTTTCCTTTATTCAAATTTTAAGCAATCATGTTACTAGCCACCGCAAACCTTCGTCATTTTTGCTGAAAGATTTAAAAGGACATTGTAAACTATTACAGTACATTGAGTGCAATATAAAATAAGAGTTGAACATTACAGCATCAAATCTGAATTGCATTGTACTGTGATCAAAAGTATAAGTCCATCCTCATCCCTTCTGATAGCCTTAGTTTTTGAAAAAAAACAGATATTTAAATACCCTAAGTCATTACTCTACCAATTTCTATTTATGTACTAGCATTGCAACCATTTACAATGAAATAAAAATGATCGATACAGTATTTTTTCAACTAAGCTGCAATGCATAGACCTACCTTTACAAACTAAAATGCAATGCTTGGAAGATCTTTTTCTTCAGTATATATGAATTACTCTGTGTCGTGGAGTGTGTGACTTCTTCACATTAACTAAAGGTTCCTGATTGGCAGTTCATGGTAGAAACAGTAAACCAAGGCACAATTTTTGTCTTTTCTTTATCATCATGATGATGTTTCCCCATTTCAGTAGCTACCAACTCTCAGAAAGGCTGAAATTATCACTGCTATATTCTTAATATTTTTGTCATCCCCAAGTTGTTATTTGGGAATACTAACCCCCAAAGGAGACATGACTTTGGCAGATGATTAAATGATGTGGATGAAGCCCTTATGAAAGGCATTGTCCTTCTTATAAAAGAGGTCTGAGAAAGACCCTTCCTCTTCCACCAAGAAATCATCAGATGAAGATACAAGAGACCATTGACACAGAAGAGGGCCTCTCAACCCTCCCACCCCATACTGGCATTGTGATTTTGGTGGTAGATTTTCAGTCTTTATAATACAAGGAAAAATTTTTATTTATCAGTTACCCAGTTATGGTATTTTGTTTTAGGAGCTTAACAGACTAAAACTACTTCATTTTGGAAACATACCACAAAACTAAAATTTCAAAATCAGTTTTAAGGTATTTATACTGAATACCTGACTTTCTTAATAATTTAACTATAACTCAAATCATGATTTTAGATTCTGATGCTCTAATATATATTTTTATGTTTTGTTTAAGAAACCTTAGCCACTGATGATTACAATGTTTTGCATAATTAGGACTCAAAAATCTTTTTTATATACTTAAATGATCAATTCCAAATCTCTGCCTCCAGTGGTAACACAAAACTTTTATAATAAAACAGAATGGATTTATATTTTTCTCTTTTCAGTTAGATCAGTTCCTAAAGGGGTCAGCAGTGGATACTTACACTAAATACATGAGTATAAATTCATATATATTTGAACACTGGAGTTACATTGATAAGTAGATTTCAAATTAATTCATGCTTACTAATTTTGAGATTTAAGTCAAAGTTTCCTAGTTCTATGTCACGTCATAGACCATCTAATTCAGTTTCTACACACAAAATATGAGTTATTTAGAGGTCTAAATTGCTGTGAGAAATTAAATTAGTACTGCATGAAAGATTAATCAGAACATAGGATTGGCTAGTGTGTGACTAATTTGATTTCTCACTTACTGAATTAGTAGTCTGACCAAGATAGAATATGTTTTATTTACTGAATTTACAGAAAATACAGCATGTTTGTTGTTGCTCTTAATTTGAAACCCCCAGTGATCTGACATCTATAGCTGAATTTAAGCATTTTATTCATTATCTGGCTGAAGTATTTTTTTCCTAAAAGGAATGTCTAACATATGTTAACATAAAGTGGAAAAACAATAGCTACTGTTGATCAAAAGTAACATTAACTAGGTGAATTTATGTCTTAATTATATTTAATTTTTGGTTTATGACTTCTATATACTAACCTTAATAACATGTTCTTTCACTCAAGCAAAATAGGGCAATTTAGAAGTTTACAATTTATTTCCAGATATTTTTATAAAATAAAAAGCTTTAAAAAATATTTACCTTTCTTAAAAACATAAGAAAATCTAAACATAACCTCATCAACCTAAGTGTCATTTAGGTATAATTTCTATTTAATACATAATAAAGTGGAATTTGCCTTTTGATAAATTTAACTAAGTTATGACTCCTGATCACAAATTCTGATGTGCAGAGAAGGGTTTCCCCACACATAGAATTCTCCAGACACAGTTGGATATAAAATTCAACAGTGTCGAATTCCATTCTGCCACTATTTACCCTAAAATAGCATGTGGTTCCACAGATAAAGAGTTCATTCCTACAAGATGCCTCTCCAGTCCCCAAAATCGGTTGCCAGTTACAAATTCAAGCTAACTATGCTTCTAACTCAGGCTATATAAATCATAGATACCCAGGACCCCCTCATCAGGATTAATTCATTTTCCAGAGCAGCTCATAAAACTCAGAGAAACATATCACTTACAGAATCACTGTTTCATGACAAAGGACATTATACTGAAACAGCCACATAGAAGATATGTGCATAGCAAAGTATGGGGAAGGAATATAGAAATTATATGTCCTCTCCAGAAGTGAAACTCTCACCAAATCTATCTTCGATTGCCCATCAATCCATAAACTCCCCAAATTTACTGATTAGCTCATTGACTTTAGGTGATTGAATTCAATCTACATTCCTTCTCCCTTCCCTGGAGGTGTGGGAGTATAACTAGAAGTTCTCATCCTAAGTGATTGTGGGGGGAGGGCATGCCAACATAATAAAACACCTTTCTCATTCTCAACACAGGAAACTTCAAGGAACTATGAGTCAGGAACCTTGGACTAAGAGCAAATACATTTGAGAAATACGTAAAAACCATTATCCCACTATCTAAATTTTAAGTGGCATTGGTCTCTGCCTATACAATAATTTGACAATATAACTTAACAGAAGGCTTTCTTATTCAGTCTGCAATCACCAAAAAATAATTATAAAGTAAATTCTGGAGTTCTAAATCTTATAACTTTTAGTGGTCAGTTTTTGAAAACTTATTAATGAATTGATCAAAAACTTTACCTCTTCCTCATTCTGAGGAAGATTGCCAGCACATGGGAGGGAAAGGGTTAAAATTAATATTGTCATTGTACATAAATTTCTAAAGCTATATAAGTTTGCATTTACAGCTCAGGGAAGAAATATAGAGATCTCTATAGTTTTCATAAAGAAATTTGAGATCCAAAAAGGCAGTGGGCAAATTGTATGCCAGGAAACTTGAAGTTGAAATGAAAAAGGAGAATTTTAGGGTCAGATTTGGCAGATCGCCTAGTAAGTATGAGAGAGGGAGAAACATTAGCTTTCAATATATGCTAGCATCAGAAAGTCTATTCCTTAGTAGGAAACATCTTTCAAGTCCCAGTATTTTTCATTATATTGCCTTTCATCTTCCTTTTTTTTTTTAAAAAATTGCCATGAGTAAAGCCAACAGGATACTCAGGGAATTCAAGCATAAATATTACCTCATTAATGTTTTGGGACTATTATACAAGTTTTAGATAAAACAAAAAAAGATTCAACTTAGTATAGTATAGTATATCAATTTAATAAGCTTGCATAGCAGAACTGTACACAACCAAGCATACTACAACAATACTCTCATTTCAGCTTTCTGGTGCCAAAAACTGACTAAAGATGCACAGACTTAAAATAGACCTCTTTGGAAAATCATGCTAAAGATCTTTTATCATTATCAGGTATCATTTCCACTTCCATAGTATGACTCTTATTGCTGTTAGATGGCATGCACTACTAAAATAGACCTTAGATATTCAGAATCTAGACAAATGGGGGTTTCCTAATAAAGACAAATGCAGTGAGCACAACCATTTTTAAAAAGCTTCCCAACAAGTTCTGGATAGGATGCAGAGGAAGATGAATCTTAGTACACTAATGAACTGCGTTCAGGTTTCATTTAATAAGTTAAAAACTAACCCACCAATCCTTGTCCAGCAGGCAAGTTTGGGAGGCTTTAAATACATAAGAGAATTGATAAGCTTGCCATGGGAACTGCTCCACGACTAGCCACCATGAACAGAAAAATAAGACCTACTCCAAAAATGCAGAAGCAGTACCAGGACACATTCTGTGCCAAAGGCCAGGGCCTTAGACCAGACATACCAGCAGTTAACTGGTGCAAACTGGAGCCCCAAGTAAGAAATTCCTTGAAAGCAGCCTACTAGAGAGTGACAAATACTTGTACCCATGTAAAGGTGTAACTCCTGCTTCATCCCTTACTTCCTTTCAGGATTTTCTCTTCTGTATTCTGTCCCTGGTGAATTCTTTCACCCCTGCACATCCAGCCTCATCCTGATATTATTCTGCTACAGAATGTACTTATTAAACATTTTAGAAAATTATCTGTATTTGCGTTAAAAAAAAACTAAAAGTGGAAATTCTATATGACCTCACTCTTGTACAGCTATCCAAAGAATATGAAAAGTTCAACCTAAAAAGATTTATGTTTTACAATATTTATTATAGATTATTTATAATAGTTAGGACATGTAGACAACTAATTGCTTATTGACAAGAGACTGGATCAGAGAATGTGGTATATACACACAATGCTATACTGCTCAGCCACAGTTACTTTATCTTGCATGTTATTCGTATTTTAAAAAAAAGTTTCAAATTACCCATGAAACCATGACCCCAACATGGGCAGTGCATTTGTACCCAATATGGGCTACATATTTGTTCATAAAATTTAGGCATTGCATTAGCTGTGTCTGAAAAACAGAGGCCAAAATAGGATAAGGGTACTTTTACTTTGTTGCAAATTCTGGGTGTGGAAGAGAAAATAAAGCAAGAACCAAGAGGATGTGTAGAAGAAAATTGGGTTTCTGGTTTGGAGGAGGGGGAGAAAGGATAAAAAGAAAGGAGCAAAGACTGGGACACGAACTTTGGGGAAGGAGAGGAGGCAAGTTTGGAGATCTCGGAAGTTTTGATGCCTGGAGGAAAAGGACCCAGAATCCCAGAAGATGGAGGAGATGTGACCCTGACAAAGTCCTGAGCCACTGTGCAAACCTGAGAGACCCAAGCTGAACCTCTTGTTGGGAGTGACAGAGTACCAAAAGACAAGGAAGTAACTTGACGATTTTGGGCTGAGGTAAACCCTATGCAGCTCCCCGAGGAGGAGAAGTGAGGTTCCTTTCTGTTTGGGGTACTTGTGTGGGTATGCACTACTAGACTCTTTTGGTTTGCCTTCTATTTTTAAATAAATATCTGTGTTTACCCTTACCATGAAAATTTGATCTCTGGGCAACTGCTTGGGCACAGGAGGAAGAACCCACATTGACAAAAATTTGAAAAGAGGTAGTCCCCTAACCTGGTAACACCCATGGTTGAAAACTGAATCTCAGGGCAACAGATCAAACAATTTTTCTTCGAGACTGAAGTTAAAAATCTTTATTTTTTGTCCTTCTTTACAATGCAAGAAAAATAAATATATCAGTAATCCAAAAAACACTTTAGTGGGGAAAATTCCTAGGAAACAATTTCTAGAAATAGCTATAGTCTGACAATTCTAGAATCTGTAATAAATAATTCATTTCAAAGGAAATGTTCAAATAAAGCCTTCTCATTTTAAAGGAAAAGTCTATTTTAGTCAAATTCACATAGTGAAGGATAAATAGAATCTAAAGTTAATCCTGTAAAAGTTAATGAATACATATAAGTTTTTATATAAATTAGTGGCATCAAATGAAGTCATAAACCTGAACAGAAGTTGTACAAAGTCAAAATGTACATAGAGACAGTATTTATGAATGTAAAGGAAATAATCAATATAAAGACTGCTTAAGATAGACTTACAGTTCAGTTTAACTCCCTACAAAGTTTTTATTTGAATTCTGTTCATCTTGGAAGATTCCAAAATGGGAGTTCTTTGAACCCTAACTTACAAAAAGAACTGACAAGTCAGTGAGATACATTACCCTCAGTCAGACAAAATTGATGATATCATGGCTTTTTGGTTCTGCTGCTGTCTGTATGTGTCTACATAGGTTCACGCCAATTGTAGGATCATTAGTATAAGTAGTATAGATGTAGACTCTACAAACATAATATATAAATTACTAACAACCTTAATGTCTAAATTTTATTTTATGTATATGTAAATATATGCACTATATGTAATTTTTACTCTCTCTCTCTCTCTCTATATATATATATATATATGGTTTAGGTTCACATAATAAGAATTACAACTTTTCTTGTAAGAAACATGTATGTCCCTAAAAATTCTCATAATGTGTCTCTATTGAAATTGTTGCTTTAGAATTTACAAACTTTGTACAACTCAAACTGGTGTTTTACGAAATAATAAACCTTCATTTAAAAGTCAGTTATTACTACTTGCACATGATAAGCAGGTTTTTAAGAATCTACCTTTACACCTCTGATCTATTTTATGACCAGTTTAGGAGGGAATGATATCACAATCACTTGTAAAGTCATATTATCAGAACATTAAAGTCATTGAGTTCTAACATCCACAAATAAATTCTTGTTAAAGCAGATCGATGACTTACATTTTGTCATCACTCTGTGTGGCCTTATTCGATATTTAAGATACCAAAAAATGCCATAGAACCAGAACAAATGAAATAAATATAAACTTTCCATTGATTATTATAGTAGTCTGTCACATAGAAATCATAATGCAATGTAGTTGTCATTTTCAAACAAAGCATGCTTTCTGCTATACTTCAAAGCCATAGCAGAGGGAGTAAAATGCATTTCTTGTTTCACATATATTACTTATCTCTACCAGGGGCATGTATTTTTATAGGCCTAACTATCTTTGCGGCAGAAGAGAGCAAAATAGTATTGGAATTGTACAAAATAGTATAAAAGATCTGAAGGTTTTAGCACAATATTAAGTAACATATCTGGGTTCTTTTCAAAATTACATTTACCTGTTAATGATGCATACCTACCTATTTATAGATGAAATATGATGAATTTTATTTAAAATATTCCAGGCCAAAAATTAAAAAATAAGAAGGATAAATGAAGCAAGATTAGAAAAGTGTTCGTAATTATGTGAACTGGGTGATAATTACATAGAATTGATGACGTGTATGTTTGAAAATTTTTGTAATAATTTTTTGAGTTACTTTATCACAAGTCATTGTATATTCAAAAGACTAACTTTGTAAATATGCTTTAGCGATGCATATAAACTTTATGTAAAAATACCATGTGTTTTTTTTTTCTAAAATCAAACATGAAATGAAGCTCTGAGTGATATTCTACCGCAAATATATAACTACTGAAAAATATTATAAAATCTAGGCCAGGCATGGTGACACATGCCTGTAAGCAGCAGCCTAGGAAGCCACAACCAGGGCCCGGGATCATGGTTCAAGTCCCACCGGGAGCACGTAGTGGGACCTAGTCCCAAAAAAATAGCTGGGTGTGGTGGCATGCACCTGTAATCCCAGCTACCTGAGAAGCTGAGTCTGGGGACTGCTTAAGTCTGTGGTACCCCAGGCAACATGACCCTGTGGTTCCACAGCCAAAAATAATGAGACCTAGTCTCAAAAAAATATATATTGTAAAATCAGAAAGATCTTGTGAGACCTTTCTTGAAGTGATTCAATTGATGTCCTTATATCACAAAAGTGATGGGTAATACTAAGATCAAATTTTGGCAAGGATTCCCTGATATGAATCAATCAAATATTTAGTTAGAACGTACTGTGAAGCACACAACAAAATAGATATTATTTAATTATATAAAGTTTTAAGATTTTAAGATAAGCAGAAAAGCTAACATCAGTACATACAAAACATCAATCACAGTCATCCTTCAGAATCCCCAGAAATGAGTTCCAGGACCTGCATGGATACCTAAAATCCATGGATATTCAAGGTCTTATATAGAAATGGCATTATATTTATTTGCATATAATATGTAGACATCCTCCAGTGTACTTTAAATCATATCAAGATTACCCATAATGCTGAATACAATGCAAATTATATGTAGTTGTTTTACTGTATTGGTTAGGGAATAATGGAAAGACAAAACAATTTATACATATTCAGCACAAACTCAACCATTGTAGCCTTAAGTACATAGCATGAGATTTCCTCCTGTTAAACACAAAGATATGAAACCCACAAATATGGAGGGTTGAGGGGAGTTTAATGTTGAAATGCATAGGCCTGTTAGTAACCAAGAAGAAATTTAGCAAAGGGAAAACTTTGTGAAGATTCCATAAGATATCACAATTGAAATGATCTTTTGAAAATGATAAAATCTGGATACAAGGGAAAAAGTGTCATGTTGCATGCAGATTATTTAAAACAAGTAAACATAAAGAAAAAAGAGTGTGTTGCATAAATATTAACATGGAGTCTAGAACAAAGGGCATGTATTAAGGAAAAATAATATAATGATGATGATGGTGATAGTAATTGCAAGCACCCTGTGCCTGGCACTATTTTCAATATTTTACTCCTATTAGTTACACATTAATAATAGCCCAGTTTTACAAATGAGGAAACTGACATACAGATGCATTAAGCAATGTGGCCAGTCACATATATTATAAATATAAAGCAAGACTTTGAACCCATAGGGCCTAATTTCAGAAAACTAATTTATACTACTATTAATAAAACAGACCCAAAATGAAGTCATTCATATGAAACCTCATCAAGACTTAATACCTAATTTATTTGCAGTCTCAGCCTCTCCCAAATGTGGAAATGAAATCGGGTCAAAACAAGGGGCAAAAGCTTGCAATCAATAAGCCACAGGTCTGCTTCACCTGCGAGTAGCAGTTGCCATTCAAAATGCAGTTTAACAAAGGATTTTATTAACAAGCAAGGTTAATCAAGAAAACTTTCTCACTTTGAATTATTTTGCTTAGCATAATCCCTTCCCATTCTATCCATCTTGTCACAAATGGGCAAAATTCCATTTTTTTATGACTCAGTAGTATTCCATAGTATATTATACTACATCATCTTTATCGACTCACGTGATGTTCATGGTGTATTATATCACATCTTCTTTATCTACTCACCTGATGTTGGGCATTTAGACTGATCAAGCCTCTAAGGAAAACAGTACAGAGCTTGCTCAAAATATTAAAAATAGATCTGCCATATGATCCAGTACTTTCACTTCTAGGTTGAAGATTTAAAAAAAAAACAAAACACTAATTCAAAGGATATGTGCATTAGTTGTTTATTGCAACCCTGTTTATAATCCAACCAAAAGTGAAATTCTAAACCAATGCTCTTGGGTTTTCTGGTAGCCCTAATGATAAGACCTTCCTGCTTTTTCCTGAGAAAAGGTGGCTTAGTTTCAAATAGCTTTATTTTGCTAATTTATAATTTCTAAGTATAAAATCAATTCACTTTGTACAAGTTCTCAGAGTCTGCTTATAGATGGGATACTGCTTGATTTATAAATCATGTAATAAAGCCAATTAAATCTCTAAATTTACTTGGATTAATTTTGTTTTTCATTATTGCCTTGTGAGAAAGAAGACTCAATTGGTAGTCTGGGAGCAGATAATGAAATTCAGACTTTCTGCTTCATACTAACCATACTGTTCTTGACAAACAGCATGGGAAAGGGATTGTGGATATTCCACATTTTCATAGGAATCATTTCTGATACTAAAGTTGACTTCTCAGTCATCTTCACTTAAAATAACTGCTACTTTTATGAACTGTTCAAAATTGTTCAACATAACATTTGAAAGCCAACTTTTGCTCTCCCAAGTCAAAGAATCATAAAACTGTGTGACACTAAGTTTAAGCAACTTAGCTGGAAGCACATAACTTTGTATTGGAATAAAAAAACTAAGAATCCAAAAACCCTTTGTTTCTAGCTTAAACTTCATATACACTAATATACACTTATTCTCTTGGAATATTTCATAGACTGAAAATAGTCATGCATTTAATTGAGTTTGACTGTCTCAGCTAATTATACAATTCTATAACTATTGAAATTAAACAATCATTCACAGCCTGTTGCATTTTCTTGTACAGCAATAAAAACAGTGCAGATATATTTAATATTGTCCATTATTGTTCAGCACAATATGCCAAATCCACAGCTTATTTAATACTGATATTAAATCCTGAGACCCAAAATAAAATATAAGCTCAAGTTATAATTATTAATTGTCTTTCATTCTCATAATTTTCCTGCTACCTCTGTCCTTAACATCTGACTACTTCTTAAGCCTGTTTTAACTAAATTTGATGATTCAGTACTTCATTATGTACTAGGAGTATTAAGTTATCATTCCAATTGCCATCCCCTTTGGTCTAGGATTAACTCTTGTGGTGTATAAAGATTTTGCACCATCATATCAGAATGACTTTCCAGAATTCAGTTAACCAACCATTTTTATTTGCCCCTATCATTTCTATTCAATCAAAGAAGACACTCACTCCCAAGCAAATCAGGACAGTTGATAATGCGTCTGACATACCCTCAAAATATTAGAGAAAAACATGTGCACCTGTTTGTACAGCTGTGGCTCTACATGTTGTTTGATCAAACAAAATGAATATGTGCACATGAAAAAACCTAATAGGATAAAAAGTGAAAACTCTCCCTCAGCCTTCTGGAGAAATACTGAGACAGAAGTGAGCTTTTTCCCTAAACCTGATATGATCTGCTGTTAATCAGCTCCAATAAAGGTAAAAACACTTCCTAGTAACTCAAGCTGCTGTAATGCTGCTAACATGCTGTGCTGGGGAAGTAGGATACCAATTTGCCTGAAAATCTAACTAGCTTTTAATTAAAACTAATAGTACAACACAAAATTTTTATATTGTGTGAACTGGCTTCTGACCCAATTTTCAGGAACTGCAACCACTTAGAAATGTTTTCTCTTATTGCATAGAGAACCCAGTATTAACATTAAAGCACAGTGACTCACATTTATTATTAAGCTATCCTTTGTGAAAGCCATAATTCTAATGAAAGCAGAGAAGGAAAAAAGGAGGAAGTTGATATTTGAGTAAAATACCTTTTCCTTAGGTCTTTATTAAGTGTTGGCATTATTTCTCAACACATTCTCAAAAATGTTTGAGAAAGCTTCTAAATGTGAGTTTCCCTAAAGAAAATTTTGAGGGCACATTATCCCTTCTCCTAGAAGACAAGATTTTGGAAACAGTCAAGTTTGAAATTTACTTTATGCTAAAAACACCCAAAAATATTTTGACAGTGTTTCTTTTTCTTCAGAAAGAAATTGTTGTGGATTGGGGGTGGGATGGCGATAGTGCCTCAAAAGAAATAGTAAGTATATTTACAAATTACATCCAATATACAAAATATAAAATCCCACTACAAATAACTTATTAATACTGTTAAGAGAACCCCCAACAATTGTCTGAATTATTCTAATAAAATAGAAATTATGCTAATCAGAATTAGATTTTAAATCAGAATTAACAGCTTATTTCATTTTCTCACTATCATAATGGGAAAATAAAAAGAGTTTTTAGTGAACTCACGAAAAAATATCAAGTTGTGGTAGTGCTCATTATTGCAGAATTGTGTTACAAAGCAAAGACATTTGAAATTAAGAATCTAAATTATGCATTACATTTTTATTAACGCAAAACAGAAGGTATATATAAGAAAATTGTTATCTTCAGATTTACATGTCAAGTTGGAGAGTTTATATCTAATATTGCTGAGGGTTTTTTGTAAGGTCTTAAACTTAGAGCGATGAGGTAACATCATTTTCTTAAGGATATACAGTAAATCAACTTCACATTCCATTGGAAAAATTTCACTGCATAGAATATAAGAAGAGTAGTTAGAAATAAAAGCAAACAAGTAACCAGAAAAGGTTAGAAACAAAAAAGAATAAGGCAGAATGTTACTTTGTATATGATCATTGTTTTCATCTACTTGACAGTGAAATATATTAATGATAAAGCCTAACCCTCCCATCTCTTCTTGCAATTTTTAAATTATATATATATATATATATATATTACATCTTTGTATTCCCCAATGTTCACCCACCACCTCCCCTATCTGACCCCTCCCACTCATCCCACTCCACCCCCCCCCACGCCCCTGCAGTCCCAGTTGTGTACTTTGATTGTTATCTTGTTTGGATTTTTCCTCCTGGTCTTTTGTTTGTTTTTCCTAATATGAATGCAAGGAGACCAGTATTCTTCCCAGAGCACTCTGTCCTATCGCCTTTCATAGGAATCAGAATCAGGAAAAAACTCACTGTTCAAACAAGAGCAAGACAAAAGAAGACTGCACACACATGAGCTGTTGGATATATGGCCTAGGTTTATTGTTTTCAGTTTGTCAGCTTGGTTTTCAAAGAAAATAACTTGACACTGAGTAAAAAGTTAGGGACATGGGTTTAAAATCTTCGTGCTAGTACTAAGCAGCTACATAATGTTAAGTAAACTGTTTCACCTCTCAGGGCCTTGGATTAGAATAGTCACTAGATGTCTCCTATGAGCATCATTCAGTGACTTTAACTAAAAATCAAAAGTTAAAGTAATTGAACAATTTTCTCTTAGATCAAATCACCCCAATTCTGTCCAGAGGCAGTATAAAAGTCTGTACTAACGTGGCTATGGAACCAGACAGTCTGGATACATACCTACCTTTTTCTACTTGTGTAACCTGGAGCCAGTAAGAATTGCTATTTTCTGTTCTGTAAAATGGCAATGATAATAGTACCTATCTCACAGGGTGATTTGTGAGAACTGAAATGATGCATGTGTATCATTGAAAGCACAGTCAAGTTAGTCCTAATACAGTCAGGAAGAATTAATGAATTATAAACTGTGTAATTTCCAGCTATTTTGCAGCAAGGTGATTCTCTAACTCTGTGTATTTTCAGAATTTCTTGGACAGCTTGTTACAACACAGGTTGCTAGATCCTACTCAGTTTTGCATCTAGACTCAATAGGTTTCTGTAATCAATAGATCTATCGTGGATTTGAGTATATGTATTTCTAACAAATTTATAGGTGATATTGGTGTTATTGGCCCAAAAAGTATAATTTGAGAACTACTGCACTAAGTAATATCTTTCTGAATTTTCATAGACAGAGAACCATCAGGACCTACATTAAACTGGGAGCCTGAGGATACTGTTTTATCCCTTGAACTCAACAGCTTTTTAGCCTTTATATTACCTCGATAAGGTACTGGACTACACTTTGAGAAGCATTGATCAATTAAATCACAATAATTGTTCGTTTCTCTGCTCACCATGTTTTAGCCACACTGCTTTTTTATCTATTTTTAAAGCCAGTCAACGACCATACCTCAGAGTCCTTTCAATTCCTGCAGTTTATACTTGAACTCTGTGCTTCTCAGTGCGCATGACTGGCTCCTTACCGTTTCACTTGTCACCTCCTCTTTACATATACATTTAACTCTTGAACAATTTGGAAGTCAGAGGTCCTTGCATAGTCAAAAATTCCTGTATAACTTTTGATTCTCCTAAAATAATTCCAACAATCCCTTGGTGTCTGCAGGGTTTTGGTTTCAGGATTCTCCAGAGAAACAGAACTCCAAAGTACAAGTTCATTTTAGTCAGCCCTCTGTAACATTTTGTTTTAAATCCGTGGATTCAGCCAACCAACCAACATCTACAGTTGGTTGACTTTGAGAATGCAAATCAGCAGATATGGAAGGCAAAGTTTATTGAAAAATATCCTACGTGGACTCATGCAGTTCCAACTTACGTTGTTCAAAGGTTAATTGTATTCATAAATAAAATCAAAGAGAGGGATTATATTTTATACTACAAAATTCCATTATAAAGCAAACATTTCATATTAGAAATTATAATTCACTTTTTTTTATAAAAAGAATACCTGACACCCTCTAGAGACTCCCTAACATATCACTCGATTTTAGTTCCTTCATATTAATGATCCAATCTGCAAATATATCATTTATTCCCTTATTTATCTCCTTCACTCACAGAGTTTAAATTCCATGAGTTTGGGCATCTTTATCATCTCAGTTCCAAACACCTAAGAGAATACTCTGAATATTTAGAAAACGATTGAACAAATGAGGAACATTACCGTCAGGTCACAAATTATTGTTTCATCTACAGTGAAAGACTCTAATCATGCTGCCTACCAAACAAGTAGATGCCCTTTCCTTCCAAAAACTATATTATTTTAGTCTTCCCTAACCTTATGAAGACCTAAAAGGAAGCTCAAAAAGAGAATATTCCATAAGGGCAGTGTTGTTTTTATAATATTTATCTAAATATAAATTAACTAACTGCTTAGAGTGATCTAAAAAAAAATATATATATATACACAAATATGTATATGTATATATGCAGGATTGTGCTGTTGCCTTGTTACTTAAGCCAAGAACAAAGTTACAATAAGTTCTATCCACTAAAGATAACAAAGCTAGTCTACTCACTATAGAAGTTATTTTTCAATAGTGGTGCTACTGACAGATTTTTATTGTTAATAACTATTACATTTACATCCACATTCATCAATGTGGGTGCAGCCCACTGAATGAGCCCAAGAAGTGAGTCTAATGCTCAAATATAGTTGTGGGACACTGCATACTCAGTTTCCTCTTGGAGATTCACAAAGCACATGAGAACAAAATAAAGGTTTTGAGAAGCCTTATATTCAAAAGCTTTAGGTGGCCGGGCACGGTGGCTCGTGCTTGTAAGCTTCAGCCTATGAAGCGGCCGGGGCTTAGGGATCGCAGTTCGAGTCCCTCCTGGGGCCCGTAGCGAGACCTAGCTCCAAAAAATAGCTGGGCGTGGTGGTGCGCGCCTGTCATCCCAGCTACCTGGGAAGCTGAGGCTGGGGATTGCTTGAGTCCGTGGTACCCCGGGCAACGAGAGCCTGCGGTTCCACGGGCAAAAACAGCGAGACATTTAGGTTTTGATTAATTCCTGTTTCTAAAAGTTTGACCAATATATATATAAGCACAACAGTGTGGGAAAAGCAACTTATAGTGCACACCATTGATATGGTTATTGTTTTCTTTACAGTGAGTGACAGACTCCGTGTGGGAGAGCTAAATAGTGTAGAGATGCATAAAGACTGTGCCAGTTTACATATCATACTGAATAAACAATGAGTGGTCCATTTTACAAAATACCATTATTCAGGTTTCTAGAAGAATCTTCTACCTCTTTTGTCCTCCAACATTGCATAGGGACTTGATGTGGTTTAAACCCTTCATACCTCGTAGTTCTTCAATTAAAGCCATTTAGACAAGTTGATTTTAAAGATGATTTTTATCATTTAGAAGATAATTTAGCACAGTTTAAGGATGGATGTGTGTGGAGCAATGAAGAAGGAATTTACCACTCCATTAGTCAACCAAATAAACTGTGTCATGCCTGAATTCAATGGGTGACAGATTGCTGTCAGATCATGCACAAAATCAGATAATGTAGCTTCCTCCCCACTGAGAGGAGTTTCTTATGAACCCATAAATGTCAATTTTATGAAGTTTTTTCTCTTAAGGAGAATCATGGTTTGCCTATAAATATGCCAAAAAATTAAGTCTTTTGTCACCTGTGCTTATTTCTTTGTAGAGACTTTTAGCGTTTCTCTAGCTCAGTGTGACAATTAACACAAGATACATTTACTTTTTCTTTTTTGCAAAGGGAAGTCAGCCTTCAAGACAGTGACATCCTGACATATTCCAGAAAGCAAGATTCCAAAAGGCACACCTGTGGCCCTAATAGACATCAATTTACTTCCGGTGGTAGTCTGCCAACTTCACTAACCAAATAAACAGGGAAGGAAACTGAAACCTTTGTACAAGTAGCAAGGATTTTTGCTCTAAATGAGTCAAAAAAAAAAAAAGCCAAACAATACTGCTTGCCAATGGGCGATAGCTAAATCCTCAGACAATTGTAAAGATTATTTTAAGTATTGCTGGTACCTAAGACTTGAGTTCTGGTAGTTATGTAAATTTTGCTTGAAGCTAAGAAGCTTATCACAGGTTTGTTGTTGTGGTTATATTAATGTATCTAAGATTTTGTTTTAAGGCTACTCCCACATTCTGCAGTTCATTCCTTTAAACTTCTGAGGTGATCACATACTGCTGTGCTGTATTTAAGGACTGATTCAGACATAACTTTTTGTTCTGAATCACTGTTTTTCAGCTAATGAAACTGGTACTTTCCATATATAATTATTACCTCTCCAATGATTAATAGCACCATCATCTATAAAGCACCTTGTTCCTTGAGTTTGTAAAAGAAAGGCAATGAGAACATTAGTTTCCTTAACCAGAAAAGTGTGGAAATATGCTTACCTTTAAGATAGAAATGTTCAGAGATCCCAGTGGTGAACATTAAAGTTCACCCCCATTTTTCTGCAAAGGATTATTGGTAATCAACATGTATTAGGAAAGTTGTTACTGTGTTATGCTTTCTAAGGTATGCTCTTGTAATTCAGAAAAAAATTAATAGTGAGGGGAAATAAAATACAAAAGCTATAATAAATGGGGTAAATAGGATTGTGAAACATGGGGCATTATATTGGGCCTTAAAATTTAAGTAGAAATAAGGGGTGTGTGGTCAAGGTAGAGAGTATTATAAAATAAAAGCACTAGAAATGACAAAGGACAGAGAGAAAACACAGAGAGAGAGATAGTGAATGTGTGTGTGTGTGTGTGTGTGTGTGTGTGTGTGTGTGGTGTTGGATGATGTGTGTCTTTTGTTGAAACATAAGCCCATTTGAGGGAGTCATTAATGACAGGAAAAACTAGGAAGAATTGGACCCAAATATAGAGGTCCTTGAATAACAAACTAAAAAGATTCAGAGAAAAATGCAGGTAGATTTTTTTAGGAGTTAAGATTTTTTAGGAGTTAAGTGATATTGCCCACTAAAAGAATTTGAAGATGTATCTGGTCATGATGTAGAGAGTAATCAAAGTTTAATGAAACACTAAAGCAAGGAGACTACCTATGTGGTTATTGCAGGGAAAACTGTAGGAAAAAAAAGATATGTAATTCCACAGCAATTAAAATGTAGTCTGAATATCTACATGCAACATGTCACAATTGCTTCTCCCTATTTAGCACCTTCTATGTAGATGACTTATATGAAAACCTGAAGGAAAAACATAGTGTTTCGTGAAATTATACTTTAGACTATAAAAGTGATCAGTCATGTGCATAAAAACAATTTTATTTCATAAATTTTAACATCCAGAAAGTTGTAATAGAAGGTATATTTTCAAAAACTAAACATCTTTACAAGACTATGTAAAAGATGCATGTGGTATCTTCTAAACATAAAAAACAAACCATTTTTTCAGACTTCAAAACCAGCGTTCATCTATGACTCAGGTTATGAATAAAAACATAAAAATAGTCCTAAGGACTGCTGTCACACTTTAATTGATGTAACAATTTTTAACTCTAAAATTTGCTCTTTAATAAACAGGAAGAAGAAAAAAAAAAGGCAGGATATATATTCCCAGTATTGTATAACAAAGCAGCTCAACAATGCTGAAGGGAAAAAAAAAGAATTTAATATAAAAGCTTTGGATCTTAGGTTCCATCAAGCCTTGGATTATTCACTGGTTTGGAGGGTCATAGAGAGAACCATGTCAGTAGCAGCATGTCAAATGCCATTTTTTTTCAGATTTAAACAAAAACCTCCAGAATAACTATTTTGAGTTCTTGTCCCTTTTCCCATGCATACCATAGCTGATTTTTTCATCTTTTAACTAAGTAAATGCGAAATATGTAAGTACGATGAATATTTTTCAGAATGTAGTTCTTAGAAGTGGTAATGAAAACGACAACATAGTATATATATATATAGAGAGAGAGAGCTAAGATAGGAAAACAATTTTCATTTCGCACCTCTGGTATTCTGTGTGTTTACTTAACAGCCTTCACTTTAAGAATCAAGTACTATAATTGTCTTTTAGTTTCCTGTTATGGTTATCAGCTTGACAAATCCCTGCTTCCTGATTTTGTCATACAAGGATTCTGTTACACTCACTCATAGGATGTTTTTGGCATATTGTATCCTGTCTCTCTCTCTTTCTCTCTCTCAGTGTTACCGGGATAGGGGACTACCCCCCCTTTTTTAATTTTGGTCAGTGTGGGTTCTCCTGCAAGCAGTTGCCTGGAGATCAAACAGCAATAAGGGTAAACATACAGGTTTATTTACAGTTAAGGGAAGTACAAAGAAAGAGTCTAATAGTCCACACCCACAAACAAAAAGGAACCCCACTTCTGCTCCTTGGGGAACTGTGTGGGGTTTACCTTAGTCCGAAATCGCCAAGTTACATCCTTGTCCTTTTGTCCTCCATCACTTCCAACACAAGGTTCAGCTCCGGTCTCTCAGGGTTGCATAGTGGCTTAGCACTTTGTCAGGGTTGCATCACCTCCACCTTCACACAGCTACCAGCCCTTCTGGCCCAATGCTGGCAGGGCTCCAGAAGACTCAGCTTCTGGGTCCTTTTCCTCCAGGTGCCAAAACCTCTGAGCTCTTTAAACTTGCCACCTCTCTCTCCTTCCCAAAAGTTTGTGTCCCAGTCTCTGCTCCTTTCTTTTTATCCTCTCTCCCCCTCTTCCAAACCAGAAACCCAATTTCCCTCTATACATCCTCTTGGTGCTTCATTTTCTCTTTGACACTCAGAATTTGCAACAAAGTAAAAGTACCCTTATCCTATTTAGGCCTCTGTGCTTTTCAGACACAGCTAATGGCATCAGTACCTAAATTTTAATACTGCCCATATTGGGGTTCCAGCTTCAATACTGTCCATATTGGGGTCCTGGCTTCATAAGGGCATATTATCACATTCCTCAAACTGACTCAGGGTCTCTAGGAACTTCTCAGATAGTTTGGGTGTCTCCATGGAACATTTAACTACTCTAATAAGTGTACCATAGGAAAATAAACAAAGGTGTGTCCTAATTTTCTAACTAAAGGTTACCATCACCATGTTACTATACCTACATTTTCTTCTGTGACTCTTTGTTCCTTTCCACCAAGTTATTCGATACTCAGGAGTTATTTTTTTTTTAATGAAAAATGAGTGAGATAGCTTCATAAAGAAACTCATATTACTAGCCTGTGACCACAAGACCTACCCTTTTTGTTGAGTCTGTCAGTAGTGGGAATGAGTTCTGTTGAGGGGTCCTCTGTGTTCCTAGATATATCCAGATGTGAAAACATGAGATCTCATCCCAAAACAGAAATACAGTTGCATTTGTTATTTTTATTCATATAAAGAACTTATATTCATGCAAATTGTTCAATAGACATTTGTTGAACAAATACAAATTCTAATTTGCATGTTATAGAGAGAATACAGTGATGAATGTGGCATAGCCCCTGCCTTCAAGAAGTTTCTAATTTCTCAGGTCACAAATGATAGTATAAGCTAAATGTATAAATAACTATATGAGGACAATAAAGAAAACTATCTAGAAGAGTAGATTATAAATGGTGGCTAGATCAGAGAAGAAATTAGGAAAAAGTAACAATGAAGCTATGGGATTTAACAAGATCTCAACAGGGAAATATAAGAGAGGAAATAATCCAAGGAGAAGTAACAGCATGCAGAGAGGTATAGAGAAAATTCATGATGAGTTTGGGAAGACAGATGACCCAGTCTAACAGAACATAGAGTGGATATCCTTGTATAGTAGACAATGTAACTGCAAAAGTAAGCTAGGACTACATCCTGGAGAACCTCATCTAGACTAAGAAGCTCAGAGTTTATTTAATGTACATTAAGGAAGCCATGAAAATCTCTAATAGGAACAACTTACTGTATTTACTTATGCATCTGTTCATTTTCATTTTTCTATATTTCAAAAAAATTTCAGACAACTAACAATAAAAAAATGACAAAATAAGATATAGAAGTAGACTAAAACAAAGGAAAATAATAATAAGACAAATGATATCAGGATTATCTAGTAAACCATACATATTTAATAATAATCAGTCCTGGGTTTCTAATTTGCCAAAGGCAGAGATTCAGTACTTGACATGATCAAAGCTGAAATTCATTAAGTGTCAGGCCAGCAGTAGTATGTCACATGTATTGGAATATAAACAAAGCAGGAGGAGGGAGACTTGTTAGGAAGTTATTGTAATAACAAAGACCTCCAAAAAGTGATAATGAGATTCTCTTACAGAAATTAGTTTCCCTTAAGAGAGGTCTGGCAAAGACAAACTACTACTCTGGTATCTCTACTGCCCAAGTCATGTTGCAAATGACAAATCCAAAGATCTATAAAACTGATTTGATGCTGTTTTTAGTCTACTAGAGGTATTTCCCTAAGGTGTACAAGTTGCACAGTTAATTTCTTCCAAGTGTCCTCAAGCAGTTGGCAGATTGAAGTCTCTGTCTTCTGTGTACAATGACATCTGTAACTGTTAGACTCCGGTTCCTTTCTGGGTGGATTACTCTTTTGCTGTCTGAATACTAGTAAGTCATCTAAGAATAAGTGTTCAATTAATAGGTCCTTTCAAAATAAATGAAGGTTATGCTTTTGTTTTTTGTGTAATGTTCACTTTCACTACAATGATATGTGATGCTAGCAGCAGGAAAAAGAGATAGCTTGCAAAGGTAACTGAAGCTCCAAAATGAAAAAAAAAAAAAAAAAGGAGGTGTGGTGGGGAGCCAAAGTAATAATGATACAGATTCATTTCATTTTCGAATGACTGGCTAAGGCAAAAAGATCTGTTTGAATAACAGTAGTTAAGTCCTGTGGTGAGAGTAAGTTATTACCTGCTGAGTCTCAATTATTTAGAAGTCAGGGTAAGTAGAGAAGGGAAGTAATTATCTCCAGCAATGGCACAAGCTAACTTTTTCAAGCAGGGTATTATTCTAAACACACACACACATACACAAACACACATGAATACATGCATACACTTCAAAGTACACTCTATATTTCCAACTACATTTGAAAGAGTAAAAGTTGGAAGACAGATTACTCTGGGTTCTCACTCATACACTCACAATTGCAAGACATGACTCGGGATGCTACAACAGGGTTTATATAAAAAAGAGTGAATGAAAAAAAAGGAAAATGTACTTAAGGCCGCAAATGACCAGTTGTACTAACCCAGATATGTCCACAGTGTTCAGGTGTCCAAAGGCTGCTCATGCAAAAAACCACTGTCCCTACAATGAAAGTCTAGAACAAAGGGTACTTGGTATGCAGTGGACCAGTATCCAACTAACCTGTGGCAGCTGGAGTAATCGCAGTTGATGCAGTGTCTGTTGTATGACAGCAACATCTCTGCTGAAGATTGTTCCAGGCTAAAAAAAATCTTCCTATACCTCTCAATTTGTCCCAAGCAGCCTCTGCTTATATTCCCCTTCAGAGTCCCCTCCTTCAAACCTGATTGGTTCATTTTCAAAACCACTTGTTTGCAAGACTTAATTGGTGCCCATGCATGCTTGAACCTAATTAGTATGAGTGGGAGGACAGACATTAACCATTTTTCAAATCCAGTTTGGGATTCAAAACCAAAACCCCAGGAGTGCATCCAATCTGCCCTGCACTTTCCTGTACTGGAGCTGGGGAGGTAAGCTCTGCTGTACCTGAGTGGTGCTACACAGGTTTAAACCTGACTTGTAAGTCTCCAAACTTGCCATGATTTTCTCTTTTTATCTTTTGAAATCTAAACCTGGTTTTGCCAAGGTCAGTCATCAAACCCATATTCCATGGCATAGCCCAGGCTTATGCTGCTTAGCTGGTGCATTCAGAGCCTTCATAGAACCAGGAGCCACAAGGCCCATTCTTATACAGTCTCATCATAACATCTTACCAAAAAGATTCTCTCTTATCTCACCTTCACATTCCCTCTGAATTGCAGAATGGTTCCTTTATTCCTCTTTCCTCTCTTCCTAGCATTTGTCCTTCTAACTCAATAGTCTGCAAAAAAAAATAGCTCTCAAATAGCTCTAATATCGCTACAGTTCATTATCTATGGTTCATTATTGCTCACATGTTTTAATTATATTTTATATTATATAACATAAGAAAGAGAGACAAAGAGAAAGTGTTCACTGTTTATAGAACATAACCTATAACAGTGGTTCTCAAACTTCAACATGTTTTATTTATAAACTCAAACTACTGGATCCATCCCAAAACTGATCCAATGAATCTGGTAAAGACCTGAATACATGCATTTTGAACATAATCCAGTGATCCAATGATGAAAGAATAACTGCAGTAAAATATTCCTAATAATATTAAAGCTGCCTGTGGGATGTCTTTCCTACCCTATACCCCTCTTTCCCTTTACAATTCACAGATGATACAGTGGAAGAAGAACTATAGGGTCTGCAACAATATAAGGAAAAAATACATCTAATCAAAAAAAGAAAAACAAATTACTAAAACAACAAAATAAAATTTAAAAAGAGGCTATTACTATATACTATATTGATTTTAAAAAATCTCTTCCCTGCTACTTCAAAATACCTTATTTGAGATAGATAGATGATAGATAGATAGATAGATAGATAGATAGATAGATAGATAGATAGATAGATAGATAGATAGATAGATAGATAGATAGATAGATAGATGATAGACAGACAGACAGACAGAGAGAGAGAGAGAGAGAGAGAGAGAGAGATAGATAGATAGATAGATAGATAGATAGATAGATAGATAGATAGATAGATAGATAGATAGATAGATAGATAGATAGATAGATAGATAGACAGACAGATAGATAGATAGATAGAGATATGCCCCTAAACTTCAATAAACAGTAGTATAATTTAGATAATGGAATATGACCTAATAGTGAAAAGAAATGAACTGCTACACACCATAAAATGATCAAATCTTGGGTGAAAAAAAATGAAGTCACTGAGGATGAAATGTAAGGTAGTTGTAAGATAGGAAGAGACATTTCCTTTTCTATTATAACAAATATGAAGTGAATCCTGTAAAGGCAAATGTTACTAGAAATATAAAGCCTAAAATTCCAGATTCCCAGAGACTCCTCTTAAGGGCAATTGAGTTCAGGCCCACAAACAGTGTAAAAGCATAATAAAGTGAAACATGTCATAGCTAGGAATTAAGAGAGGTTATCTCTAGCTCTGATGACTTCAGTTAACTCAATTAATTCCCCTGAGTGTGTTCACCCATCTACAAAATGAGGATGTTGATGGTTTTGAAAGTACTCAAAGAAACCATTGAGATTTTTCACATGTCTCTGAAACTGCAATGAATGAAGAGGCTGGGTGGATAGAGAGACCAAGTGTACTCCAATTTTTGAGAATCATGATCCCTACCCATGTGATCTGAAACAATGAGCCTCAGATCAATGAGAAATGATGAAATATTCCTCCAAATTTTTATCACCTTTCTCAAAAAAAAAAAGAAAACAACACAATACCACTACCACCACCATCACTAAATCTTCCTTCTCTTCAGAGAAAGTGAGATATAAAGTCCCTAACTTCCATATATCACTCTATTAACCTCATTTTCTTTAATAGTTTCTGAAGAAAATGTCCATTTTCAAGTTTGTTAATAATTGTCTTATATAATTTGATATTCTCATTTATGCTGAAAATGCACATGAATCCTGATTAATCAAGCTAGAAATTAAAGGTAATTAATCACTGACATTAAACCTTTTTTGTTTTCCTTGTGTAATAATAAAGCAATTCAAGAGCTACCTTATAGTGTTTTTTACACTGAAAAACACAAATCTTCTAGTTACCAAAATTATTTACCAGAAAGTTTCCTCCAGGATCTTTGAATATTAAGATCTAACCCATAGTTTATCATTAAGGTAATTACTAGATTGAGATGATACCCAAAAAACACTAAACGACCCTCCTTCTAGGGTAACTATCTGTCAAGTTCCCCCAAAATTACCCTCTCCCAAGAGTTTTTCTGAGATCCTTTATGATAATATCCTCGGTTCCTAAAACCTATATTCCGAATCCTAGTTCCTTTGCTCCCAATTGTTGCCTACTACTGATTATTTTATTTAGCAAATATTTGCTGAATATTTAAAGTATGCTATGTAACATTCTGTGTATGAAAGTTACAATGAGCAAAGCAATACACCTGTGCTATTTATTGTTTCTCTCACAGGACTTATTTTTCATCTGTCTCTTGTCTGTTCTTTCCCTAAGAGGCTGACCTCAGAATTGTTTCAATTTTGCTCTTTGTCAGCTAATTTTTTCTTGAGTTTTAAAAACTGGCACACTGGTAGGAGATTGGTATACAGGAAGAGAGGAGTTGATAATTTTTTCTTCTGCTCCTCCTGACACACAAGGTTGTCTCTCTCGGACCGCACTTAGGTTTCTCCAAGATGAAATATGAATGAAGACAATCCTTCCTTCCCAGATCTAGCTCCCTCTGAGGTTTACTAACATTTTTCCTTCTTCTTGCTCTTTTAAATCTAGTTTCAATACATCGTGTTTGTTCCTGTAACCACGCCCATTCTGCCAAAATTAATCCTTTTTTAAAGTCCCTTTATTTGAACCAGCTGTAAGGATTCCTATTTCCTCATGAAACCGGTGAGTGATACATTCTCAAAACTTATGGACCTCACATTGTAAAGTGACAGTGAATTGGGGAGGAAAAGATAGAGAAAACATCTTTTTGTTTAATTATATAATATATATAATTATATAATAAAATATTGTTGTATTAATATTTTAATATATATTATATTGTATAATTATATGATAATTATAATGTATAATTATATAATATACATTATAACTATATAATATGTATAATTATATAAGCATATAATATGTATAATTATATAATAAATTATACATATGTTAAGTATATAATAAATGTATAATTATATGATATAATTATATAATGTATAATTATATACTAATTGTATATTATATAATAAAATATCATAGATATTTTATTGTATATCATAGATATTTTATTGTATAAATTATATAAGATGTATAATTACATAATAAAATATCATAGTCATATGCACCATAATAAAAAAGTGAAGTACAGTAAGAACAGTTGGTGTGAGGTAGTTGAAATAGACTGCTTTAGTAGACATAGAGGGAAAACTTTTTTAAAGAAGTGATACTGCAACATAAATAAAAAGATGGAGTTAATCTCATGGGTACCTAGAGAATTCAGGTTGAAATAAAAATAAGTACAAAGGCCCTGAAGTGGGAAATTAAATAGCCGGTTTGAGGAATAGCAAGAAAACCAATGTAGCTACTTGATCATATTACTTTCATTCTCATTCACTTCTTCTGAAAATATTAATTGGTCATTTATTATGCTTTAGGCATGGTTATAGCAAATTAGAAAATCGGAAAAGTTATGATATAGTAGAAATTTAATGTGATAGTCTCTGTAAAGTGTGTCAGACACTTTCATGGGATATGTTCTAATGTTTACAAATCAGATTCAAGATTCACTTAATAACTTACAGAATTCAATATAATAATGAAACTAAAATTTTAAAATACAGTTGACACAATGAAAGCATAAATAAGTAATGACTTTTTAAGATGAATCTGCTACCACATGATAGTAAACTTTGCAGTATTGGTAACCAAATTTGAAAAGGATAAGAAGAAATTGAACAAGGTCTTGTAGACACCTATTCATGTTTTATTTTATGATGAAGTATAAACATAATACAAAAGATAGAAAAGAAATTCAGGAAAAAGAAGAATATGAGAAAATGGTATTAGAAGTAAGATATTGCAAGAACTCCTTCTTATTGTGGGTAACAAATATAAGAATGGGCCATGGAAACGTCTGCCTCTTCATTGTCATCAGACCAGCCTCTCTTGACTGAAACAGACATTGATGTGTATAGAAAAAGCAAACTTGGATTCATCATGTCATTCATTCATACAAACAACATTTATCAAGTATGTAATATGTGAATACCACTCTGCACAGCCTGTGGGGAATACAGAAGTTAAGTGAACTCTGCATTCATTCCTTAAGTGATATAAAGACAAATAGGAAATATTCACTGGTGCAAGAAAAAAATCAATTCTATAAAGGCATAATTCTAAATTATCTCTTTTTTTTTTTTTTTTTGAAACCAGGTCTCGCTATATTGCCCAGGGTAGTCTCAAACACGTGAACTCAAGCGATCCCTGGCCTCTTGACTCCCAGCGCTTGGATTACAGGTGAGCACCACCACACCAGGTTTTAAATTGTCTAACTCTTAATAAATTTTAGTAAATAATATCCATGATTTTAGGATATTCCATTAATACTGCACTTCATAAAAGATTAGTAAATGTTTTGAGGGAGATGTTACAATCAGTATCACTCTCTTCATTCATGTCAAATTCCATAAGTCAACCTCTCCTTTACTTTGAGGAATTCTATACAGGGCTCAGAACGGAGAAGTCATCAGCATACACTTTTAGGAAAAACTTTTTACCTATCAATATTGATAAATAATTCTGAAGAACATTTTTCTACATTGTTCAACATGTTTCATGGGGTTCAAATTCTACTTGGCTAATATTTGTACTAACAGTGAACAGAATTCAATGTTCTTCACAAGAAATTAAAAGTAATACACCCAGTTGAGTGCAGACTGATACAAATAGACAGTTAAACAACTTATGTTGTCAGAGGAACTTTCACAATGTATAAGCAGTTCTAAATGAACACAAACACACACAACCTGACATCTACTATATTGTAGCTATGTTTTCTGTTTTTCATGTCATGTCGATATTTCCTCCAGAAACTTACTTTGCCTTTTATACTTTGTTGACTCCAGTTATTCCACTAACTAGAACTATTCAAAACACAAATATTTAATAAAGGACAAAAGTTAGTAACTGGGTAACAACGGAAAACTAGTCAAGTGATGAAATTTAAAATATAGGATGAGAATTATCTTTGATGATCAGAAGCTGATTATAGCTTCCATTTCTTTCCTGGGCTTACAAAATAGGCGTACATTTATATATTTTTCTTTGCTCTCTACCATCAACCACAGTGAATCAAAGCAATTGTTACAGTCCATTCCTTCCATCAACAACTATCTTAACTAATTATTGGAAAATGTGGAGTTAGCTTGATCTTAGTCAATCTTAGGGATTGATTGTTTTCCATATTTTGGACATGACCTTTTTAAGAGATAATATTCCTAAGTTTTTGTGCTTTGATTGCTACATTTTCAAGATTGTCTAGTTCCCATGTCTCAATCTACAAGTTTCGATCTGTAACTAACATAATAAACTAAAGTATACAAATCATGAGGTTCATATAATATTTCTCCAAAGAAAAATAACAAAATAGACTTCAATACATTTTATAAGATGCTAAATGATATTTCAAGTACCTTTTGCTAGTTTAGGATTATTCAAGGACATTCATTAATGTGTTATAGTAATCACATCTATTTAGCATGTAGAGTACCCTTAGCAGTTTTTTAAGTACTATAGGAGTTGAAAAACATGATCTAAACCTACTGCTCAACACAAGTTTATTGTTTAGAATGAAGTCTGAGATACACACATGCAAACAAAATATAAGTCTGATCAAGCATTCCAGATTGTATTAGATGCTGCAAAATGCAAATTAAGGAAAACATCAGATTGAATAAAGATCATGAAAACTCTCTGTTGCACTACCATTTTCCTTAATTAATAAAGTTTCCTCTAATAGTTTTTGAAAAAGTATCAACTCGATATTATTTGGAAACTGGATGAAAGGAAGTGAATCTATTCTTTTTATAAGAAAAAAGGCAAGAAGATATCCATCAACTCGGTGGGGGGAAGAAAAGTTATACTTCACTCTTATGCATCCCCTACTTTTCCAGAACATGATTAATAACTTCCACCATACAGTATTCTGCTTCATCTTGCATTGTTTTACCAAATGATGGGGTAAGATTATAAAGCATTTTATTTGAGGATGCAAAACAGTAACAGGTTAGATTATACACTGATGTTATTGGGATTGCTCAGAGAACATTATTCAGGAAAGAAAACTGATGATCTTTTATATCTCATATAGGAAACAGCAATTTTGAACACATAACTCTGAGCTAATACTAGGGTATTATCAAACACAGGGTCCCATTATTAAGAAAAGTTCCTTTTCAGTTTTTGGGGATCTTTAACAAGATTCTCCTCTCCACTTAGCATACACTTCCACTTGGAAGGTCTTTGAAAAATGGTTCTGAAAGATATTGTTGACTTTTCACAGTTGAAAAAACCAAATATCTGATTCAACCAACTATCTAAATTAAAACTGACTCATTAGTCACTTCATGAGCATGTCCAAAGGCATAGTAATTTTCTGAAAATGACAGTCTGCATTTATTTAAAATCAGAGACACAGTTCTACAACCCTTGTTTTTACATTTTGATTTTTCTTTGCTCTTTCTTTATCCAGAACCAGATTTCCCATATGTAAAGAGAAGGTTAAACTCTGAGACAAAACACCGTTTTTGAAGTTCCGGAAGTTGCCTGTAACTTTTCCCCATACTCTTATAAATTCAAAGCTGAAGTTTAGATCAAATTCAAATGATTCCTTTCATTATCAAATATCCAACTGTCCACAGTATTAAAGTAAAAACATTTCAAGTAGAAAAGTATTTTCTAATGTTTGCTGTAGGCTCCCTCATATGTACATTCAATTGATTACTTGTTATATTTGTGCTTCTGGTAGCCTGGCTTCCTGTGTCCACCACCTCTTCCACTCCTACAATGCTCTACAATAATTTAAACCTTTAGTGCATGAATTATAACTAAATTTAATATCCTTTCTTTTCTTTTGTCCAGAAATAGGACTCACATTAGAAGAACATGAAGAATAATATGCCTAGAAATCTCAAGTAAATGCTCCATTATTAAATGTTATGATCATAATTCATCTACCATTATATTTAGCATCTTGACAAAAATTGTACAATCAAATGTGAATAAGAGAAATAACACAATATGCTGCTTCCTTTAGTGGAAGGTTGAAAGGAAATAGTTATAATGGAAACAACTAAGAAGGACTGTAGTAATTTTAATTTTCAAAATCACTAAAAATAAGTATTTTAACTGAAATTTTAAGATATATGTCTACAGGTAGAAAGAGCTGTCCCATTCAGTCAGTAAGTAGTAATCATTATTAATGTACAATGTGCTATTTCTGACACAGACACATGTAGGTGTGAAAATTAATCAAAAAGGAAAGAAATTAGTAACAACAAACAAGCAAATCAAATTCAATGATCAGCAAATATCAATGGAGTGGGAAAAAAAACATTTCTTGGAAACCAAGTACAATTTCTACTGCTTGCTTTCCTCATACTAATTCCTTCTTTTTTTGTATTTTTGTGTATATCAACAGTTCCCTGGAATACCTGATCTTGAACACACTTTGAATTTCAACCTGTTTTTGAATTTTATCCTCTTTTTAGTACCTGCTTCAGACTAACAAACATAACTTCTGTTCCAAAACCTACATACCCACATATAATTTACATAATTTATTAACCTCAATAATTATCAGTTTACCTACATAAATATGTTATGCTCATTCTAAACCACTCATAAATAATAATTTTCAATGTAGAACAAATTAACCGAGGGAAGAAACAAAGAGAAGGACATTTCAGACAAGAGGATAGCATGAATAGCATGGGTAGTTAGTATTTTGTGCATGAAGCACATGCTATATGTAAAGAGCTATAATCATTGTTGGACAAGGAAGTGCAAACTGAGGCACATGAAGGGCAGAAGGCTGGTCTCCAAGATACTTTAGAGAGGAGTTCTATATGGTCCTGTCTGCTCTTATGGAGTTAGTCTCTTGCTGCGGTCTTTACTGCTTACCCGAAGGTATCTGAAGATTCCAGATGTGGGATGGGACATCAGTATTTCTGTGTTGGAGGGTGCTAGCTTGTTAGGTGGGCTGGTATTTCACTACCTGCTGGCTCCTCTATTTGGTTCTTGGGTATCCTGGAGAAGTGCAAAAGACCTATAGCTAGTTTGAAATTTGATTTTTGCTAGGCGTTCATTAATCAGTCCCTTTTAAAGTTGTTTTTAGAAGAGAGGTTGACCTTCATCTCTCTATTCTGCCATGTTGTTCAAGGAGTCCAAATATGACTTTTAAAGCAATATTTAGCAGTTATAATTTAGATGTTTTCAGTGATTTCTTCCTTAGTGACTTCCGTAATCTCTCTTCATTTAACACATTTGACTCCACATCTGTGGAGTCACTGCAGTGGGGATTGATTTGTGATATTTTGAATATCTCCTTGTCACCTCACACCAACTGCTAGGTAAACCCCTGGCCTTGGAACACTTAGAAACACACTACGGACATCTGTATCTGTGTGCTGAAATTTTATCCGTAAAACATTCTTTCCAACTATTTATTTGCAAATTACAGTCAAGAGAACAAACCTTCATCTTTATAAATATGGTTTCAGGAGGTATAGTTTATTTATACATCAACCTGACCTTGCTGTTAATCCTTATTTATTTCTCCATCCCAACTTCCTTATTTTTGTGGGAACTTCTAACTTTTCCATTGAGTTTAAAATAAAATCAAAACCATTTACAAATGTAGGGGCATGAAACTGGGAATGAGTATGAGGCAAGCAGTAGTAATAAAAAGTAGAAATCATTCGCTTTAAGGACTATCAAATATTAGAATACCCCAATGTGAAAATTAACTTAGCACAAAATTAGCCATCAAGGATGTTTACCAGTCCCCTTAGCATCTGTTAAAATTGTTTGGAACCTTAGTATGAGAAAGGTTGCAGCGGCTATGAACTATAGTGACTCATATGAAATACATTTATGCTTATATAAAGCACAGCAAACATCTGCAAAGGAAAGACAGCACTGTGGGGTTAAAGGGGCAAGTTACTAAAGCTTCCCAAAATTATCTCAGGGCCTGTCAAGAAAGGTTCAAAAAGAGGTTCCTCCAACAGATGCCAGAGACAGAACTAGAGCTGCCAAGAGTTAAGGGAAACACAAAGGAGGCATAGGGAACCAAAGGATTTCTATCACTTAAACTCAGTGTGAGGAAATGTGACTCAGTGAAAGGAAACGTAAGTGACTCTACTGAGTGAGTCTTATACATTCAGCTTTCTGTATATGGACAAGAAGATGTAGCCCTTAATTAGCAAAGTACTAATATAGTGATTCCAAAAGAGTTGCTTCTCAGCAACTACTTTAGATAAGATAAAACTGAATTTCAACATTTGCTAATAAATTACATTTCGACAGGACCCAGGCCACCAGCCAGTGACAGGGATTGACCCTCAAAGTCTGTGTCTCTTGAAGCAATGAGCCAGAGAGATACACCCAAGAGGCAATATGGTGAATAGGAGTAGCGTTATTATGCTTTGGACAGCAGCAACCTGTGCACATTTCAAAATGGTCAATACTGAGGAGACTGAGTCTACATTAAACAGGAGCTAGGATAAGAGAGGAAACAGTGGACTGTAGTCTGCAGTATAGGAACATTAGAAAAACATACACCTAAAAGCATTTCCCAGCATATATATAACATATATTACATATATGCATACTACATATATGTATATATGTATATATGCATATGGGAAATATATATATATATAAAACTCTGAGAAGTGTTTTCATGGATTATGTGATTTTTGAGAAGAGAACTGTATTCACTATTTTATCTCCTAACATCTCTTATTGAGTGTAGCACGCAGTAGGCATTAAAGAATTTATCCAAAGTATGAATGAAAATGAAAAAAGACAGGCCTAAAATTGACCTTTGGTACTTTTCAAGTTTAATATTCCATAATTGTAGAACAAGCACAAATTGGTTGATTTTGACATTGGCAAATGAGGATTAATACTAAATGCTCCCTGGGATTAATGTCTCTGACTTAATTTTCCACTTGTTAAATGATAAAATATATTCCAATTTATAGTACAGCAGTCTCTATTAAATTAGATGAAATATACTGGTGACTAAAGTGTGTGCTTTCCTTCTATAATCAATATTTGTATGTACTCCCTGAGATCCTGGATTTGGCATTAAAAACATTCTGTACATTTTCAGAAGTGAAAAAAATAAAACACTCCTGGCTTCTTGTTTTTATGACTCCTGTCTACTAGCTGGCTTTAAATAATAACAACATGAAGAGAATATATACCATTATTTACACATAATGTCAAAACTTCTGTACTGAATTTCTTGCCCCTCTTCCATTACTTGTCTCCTGCTTTCAGGAAGTTTAAATAACCTCATACCCACTACTGAGTTTCTGACTGTCCCAACTCACTTGACTAACTTTTCTGTAACTATAAATTTCATAAGTTCATAGCTACTCTAACAAGAGTCTGTCATTATAGTAACATTCTATGTAAAAACAAGTCAAAAAACCTACAAAAATGTTCATTAACAGTTCCTAATATGATTTTGCCATTGCAATTTAGAAATAATGGTTATCCAAATACCAATAACGCTGAGCAGAAATGATGTGTATCTGAGAATATTTTGTGTCATATATGCAAGCATTTAAAATACATAAAGACTTTCAATTATTTCTGCAAAATTTGAATAAATTATCTATATTAATTCCTAGTTATATTTATTAAATAAACTGATTTCATATGAAAGTAGATGTGAATGTGATACTTGAAAATTTTCTATCACTAATCAGGATGTCTTTCTGAAAATCTCCAAAAAATTCTTACCTCTTTGCATTCTGAATGATATAACCTCTTATTATTTCTGACTGAGTGGACTATCTTGGATCTGTAGACACATTTGTGTCATGTGTCAAGAAACATGAAGGCTGGAGAAGCAGAATGATGGAAACTGAAGGAAAGACAGAGAAAAGGCCTATACCACAACACATTGTCATTATTTTACAGCATGAGACTTTAAGTCAGCATTAAAAATTAAATAATAAATAAATAAATAAAAGTCAGAATATGATAAGGGAATACTAGCTCTATAGGAAGAGGTATCATGTTATTGTCCCTGGTGTTTGATAACAAAATGGAATTATAGGATTAATTACCATGTTCGCTACTACTATTGTAAATTGTCTTAACATTTGTGATGCAAGAACTCAAACTGTTTCTCCCTAATGCTATTATAAACACTCCCAAAACTCACCTTTTTAAAAAAAAACAATGAAAAAAATCAATCACTAATATCAGGTGACCAATGAATATATCATGGATAAAAATAATGTACATTTATCACTACTAATATTTTAGCAGAATCCATACTAGATTATACAATAGTTTACAATTTAAAACTTTGCTAGGAAAAGATATGATACAGACTGCTATAAGTGTACTGAAACCTAGCTAGAATGCAAACCATACAATTTCACCATAGCATTGTTCTCACATTTTGAATGTTCATTTAAATTTGAACTTCCCACTTTTGACACTTGAAATGTTTGCGATATAAAAACAATATATATATTTAAAACCAGAGGTTCCAAAAGTCCAATCATTCACATAGAAACATTACTAGGCACCCTCAATTTTTCAAGTAAAGTTTTCCCTTGCTTAATTTTATGTGGTAGTTTAGAATTCTGGCATCCCGTCTCCCAGAAGTAAAACTGCAAAACTCACTGGTAGTTAAAGGTCTTAAAATATTGTTTGGCATGCTCTAAAATCTAACTCACCCTGCTTAAATACAATCCTAGCAAGAGAAAATGGTGTGTTTGTTTTCAAGAACTGCTTTGAAAAAAATGTACCATTAATTGAGTGACTCAAAACCATAAAATGTTATTCTATAACAATTCTGCAGTATAGAGGGTCTGAAATGAAGCTGTTGGCAGGCATGGTCCCACTACAGATTCTGTGTTTGGATCCTGCCCTGCTTCTTCCAATCTCTAGTACTCTAGGCTTTCCTTGATTTGTGGACAAATAACTCCAGTTTCTACCTATGTTTTCAACTTGGTCATACTTCCTGTGTCTGCTTTGCATTCAGAATTTCCTCTTCTTATAAGTATACAGGTTATACTTCATTTAGGGCCCATAATCATCCATTATGACTTCATCTTAATTTGATTACATCTACAAAGGCCCTATTTCCAAATAGGGTCACTTTCACACATAATCAAGGATTAGGCTTCTACATATCTTGGGGTTTAGCGGGAAACTATTCAACCCACAACACTGAACAAAATCATGACTGATGCCCCTTTGGGCTCTCTCTTACCTTAACTCTTCCATTCAAATGCTAAACAGGAAATTCAGATACATTTTATTTTAGTTTTATATATTATTATATGGCATATAATACCATTGACTAAATATGGTACAAAGTAAATGCAAGCACAGAGGTACAATTTACTTACTATTTTAACAACAATTTTAAAGTATATTATATTGGACAAATACACATCCCAAATCTAGACTCAAGTACAGTTATTAAAGATCAAAAATTACAGATGTCACTGGTTCCACATGGTTGATGCCTTTAAGCAAACTGCCTGTTACAATCTGTAACAATCAATACTTCCAGGAGGTGGACAAATGAAACCCCAGGGAGGCTACTTTGCTTTAATCTAGCCTCCAGGTAACACATATGATAGAAATCAACTTATTTTGGTTTGTTTTAATTTTTCCTCTTAGGTGAATTTGGTGATTCCTCTTCTCCTTTGTTTTTTTTTGAGTTGTAATTGACCTAGAACATATTGATGGGTTGTTATTTGTACATACTGCAAAATGATTTCTACAATAAGTCTAGCTCCAGGTAATTCTTAATTGTTTTCCTTCTCCTTAAATTTCTCCCATGAAAAATTGAGTATAATTGTTCTATTTTATAGTGGCATTCTAATATCTATATTGATGTTAATTAATGGTGAATGAAATTCCTGCCCCCTATTGAGGAATGACAACTTGTCACAGTGGCAGGATTATAGAGAGGTGTCTTAAGGATAGCACAATAGAAAAAATAACCCCTAGCACAGGTGGGTAATGCAGTTTTCTAAATGATATGTCAATTTAAAACTGTCAAAACAATGATTTTCTTGAAGCATATTTAGAATATTTTGCTGCTAGACCTGATTTACTTAGATACAAAACAAAATAAGCAGATGGCAATGATACTTGCTTTCCTATGGGAGGAATACAATATACTAGGTCACTTACACCTAAATCTTACTGGTCTTTGAACTCTAAAATCTAAAGCTACCTCCAAACTCTGTGCTACAAAGGAGGAATACATGAAGCCCTAGATCAGCCAGATTCTTTGCTGATATTGCTATGCTAATCTGAACTCAGGCTCTCAACTTGGTTTTTGTGTATTGGATTCTAGTTTCTGTCGCTAGTTCTTGATCTTCTGTCTAAATACTTAAGTCCCTGACTAGGTTTCTCTACCATTTCTTCAATTCTAGCATTATGAATACTCACTGACTCTAGAAAGAACCTCAACTTCATCCTAAATCCCAGCTCTAATTGTTAGCTTACTGATGCCTACTAAAAGTCTATTGAAATTTAACTATTGTTCATATCTATATTATCTATGGGAATTTAGTGGCAGATACCCTTGGTCACAATTTACATGCTCATATCCAGTATTCATGTCCTGTCTTTCTAGTAATCATTCAGATACGAATTCCAGTTGATCTTGGTCTTAACTCATTCTAAACCCCAGTTGGGATCATGGTTTGTTAAAATTGGTAAATAGGAATAAGCAATCAGTCAAAATATAAGTACCCTACAGAAACGATACATATGGTCATTGTTGGGTAAATGAGTTGGTCAGGTTTTTTTTCCTCCACTAGCCTCTATGACCAGCACAAGTGGTGTTCGGTCCTTCCCATGATTGTACATACCTGGCCCAGTGGGTATGAGCATGTGTGAGCATGCTCGCCTGGGTCTGGGGTGAGAGTGGGAGTAAAAAAGTAGCATTACCCCAGGAAATAGCAGAAGAGAGATCAGGAGATGAAGAGAGCACTAGAAAGTGACAGAGAAAGAGGCCAGAAAAAAAGAGCATAAGGATCCCTGGAGGGAATCTATATTAACTTGCCTAGAGATTGACTGAGATGTTTCTGGCATTATCTACTATTACTTATATTGCATGTGTTGAAGGACTGAGACTTCTGGTTTCACCTACTCAGTCTAGGTGCTCCTCAATTTCCTTTTATTTTTTTCTTTCTAGCAACAGAATTTCCTTCTTTTATTTTTTTCTTTCTAGCAACAGATTGGTATCTGTTATCAATCAATCCTGTGTTTTTCTGTTTATTAGTGTTCTTCATTTCAAATATATTTCAAGCTTAAATCATCATGACATGTATGATTTTTTTACAGAGTTTCATACTGATGCTGGAAATGTTTTTATTTCATTATGGCTTTCAGATCCATCTACTGAAGCAGGATTTACTGATTAGAAAATCCTCTGTTGCCGACTGAATTATGTATCCCATATTTTGTAAGAAAGTAAATTACTGTTTGACCACCCAGTCAGTGATACATTATTAAAGCACTTCTAGTAAACTAACACATACTCTTTAAGGTTACAACCCTCAGATCAAAACCAAGGAAAAAAGAAGATAACTTTGTTAAAACATGGTTCTTGATAATTGTTGCTTTCCTAGAAAGTATGCTATGAGTCTACAATTTGTATTAAGAATGATATACTCTAATAATAATTTTCAAACAATAGGGATAGCTGGATGTTTTACAAAGTCAATGATCATTCAAGATAACTGATTGCAACCTTTTTAATCAGTTTACTTGTCATAGTACTTTGGACAGGCTATGCAACTTCTTTGAAATTTTCTCCACAAAAAGAGAACAAGTCCTTTCTTGATCACCACCAAAGGTCATACAATGATCAAAAGTGATAGGGCCTGAAAGTATTTTGAGGTTAAAAAGCTCTGTACAAATATAAAATATTATAAAGAGATTTTTTGATCCCCTATATTAACCAAATGTTTAAGAATAGTAGTAATGTATTGCATACTCAACAAAAATTGCACAGGAAAACCGACCAAAGAAGTCAATAGAATCTTGTGATAGTCAGCAAAGTCAGTTGCGTTTCCTTTGAACAGTCTTTTCTTGGTCTTATCTTTCTTTCTTTTTCTTTTTTAGAGACTAGGTCTCATTATGTTGCTCAGGGTAGCCTCGAACCAGCGGACTCAAGCAATCCCCTTTTCATTCTTTTTTCACTGTTATCAATTTTCCCTGTGAGGAGAGAGGTGCTGTACATGACAATCTGAGACCTTCAACAGATTGTCCAAACAGCCTTGGTTATGCCAGTCTCTACACCCACAAAACTAGTATTCCACTTCTCTGGTTCTGTTGACTAACAGAAACTGAATTTACTGTAGAGAAAACTGCAGAAAGTTTGGAATAAGAAAACTCCACAATTCACTAACGCTGGTGCTTTAGAAGTTATGATGAGGAGAATGGGAAAGGGTGGCATAAAACTGAATTTGTTGAAAGAAATTAAACATTTCCAGCAACTATTTGACATTATTATCGAGTCATTGATAGGGGTGATGGAAGTGAGAGATTTGATGTCTAACAATTTACACTTACAATATCCACAGCAGCGATCTATTTTATTACCCATACCTGCTCTACTTTCAGTCTTTCTAGATCTCCATTAATCTTGTTGATTATATCTTTAAAATAGTTTCAAACATGACCACTTCTCACTATTCCCTTGCCATAACCAGTGGGGCCCTGCATTATTGCAATAACTGGTCTCCTTGAATATTTTCAGCAGCCAGTGATCCCATCAATAATGTAACTCAGATCGTATTATTACCCTGTTCACTTCAGTGACTCCTAACTCACTTTGATTAAAAAGTAAAAATTACAAATGGTTTACAAATCTCTGTAGCATTTCATCTCTGACCATATCCTCTAAATCTCTACCCCTACCCCTCCATTCCAGCCACACTGGCCTCTAATTGCTGTTCTAACTCATAAAGAATACTCCCCATATATGCTCTGTTTCTCTACTTGAGATTTGTCTCCCCTCATTTCTATCTGCTTTATTCCTCACTCCTTTAAGTCTTGTCATGGATGTCACCTCAGTGAAGTACAGGTTTTCCCCTCAATGTGTAAATAGGGTATTCTGAAAACTCTCCTAAGTCAAAACAGCATATGGTGAAGACATGGTTACTTTTAAATTATATGGAAAAATTTTAGAGCATTTCCAGATCCTAAAAATAACCTACTATATCATATCAAATAACTTATGAAAGTCAAAGTAATATCTTTATATGGTGAAAGAAGGAACAATATGGGAAATACACAGTATGCTTACAGTAGTTCCCAATGAAGGAGCTAAGAAGTGCCACTCTTATTGCTCAAAGTGCATGCTCCTGCTTTAATTGCTCCTGCAAATAAACTTTGAATGCTTTTTTCACTTTTTTATCTTTGTAGTTAAAAATCATCTCAAATTTATTTCAGTTAGTGAAAACAGGTATTAGTGCAGATCTTTCATAAAAGCCAGGTGACATAGACATAATGCAAACTTTTAAAAAATTGGGATAACTATATGCACAGACTACCATTTCAAATTATATCCTTTACACTCAGGATGCTTTTACTCCACTTCAGTTGTTTATTTTTCAGTCCCTTACCTTTAAAACATAAAATTTATCATGGATACTGTTTACTCTCTCCCACCACTAAAATGTAATCTCCACAATTTCAAGGTTTTTTTTTTTTTTTGCTAGGTTTGTTCATCCCTAATACCTTGTAGAGATCCTGGCACAGAGAGTTAGCCATTAATATATATGTTCAATGAATTATATAGGAGAGTATTATGTGAAATATCGATGAACAGGCTTCAAATTAAAGAAAATCTATGTGGTTGTACTGAAAGCAGTATTTCAAGATCACTCAAATCAATCGTAAATTATTCAAGTAGGTAAATCCCACCCCGCAATTCCCACCTAGTTTGTTCAAGTTAGCAAAGGTACTGGTATATTTTATTTACATCCAACCAGCCTATGTTATGCACAAAGCAAACTCACCAACAGTAACAAAATGTAAAGCAGCACACAAAAATGTCATAATAAAATAGTACTTCTAAAAGTTGGATCTATAAATGAGCAAATAAAAATGAACTGCTCCAAATGTTTACAGGAAAACTGATGAGTTCATGAAAGCCAATACATTTTCTTAGCTCATACAAGCTTTTTATAAAAATAAAAATAGAGGCTTTGTATTTCTTTTTTTTCCAGTGTTGGTAACAGGTAAATCATGCTCTTCAATAAGTGAAAGGCTATATATATATACGTATATATAATGCTGCATTGGTTTGCAATGTTGTTTGTGCTTTAGCTTCGCCCCCTCTTCAGGTATTGTTGCCACACTGCATTCACTACCAAAACATACATAGCCCTCCACCATAGTCCATTGGGTTCTCTCCCCGCTTTGTCCTCACTCTTACCCTTCCACATCTTGAAGCCTCAGATTTACAGTCAGTTCTCAAAAGCTTGCTTTTAGTTTAATTTCATCTGACACTTTTTTGGTGTCTCTCTATATTCCGTATATAAGGGACACTATCCATATTTGTCTTTCTCCTTCTGACTTATTTCACTTAGCATATTCCCTCCAGCTCCATCCTTGCTGCCATGAATGGCAAGAGGTTATTTATCCATGTGTTCATTTATTTATTTATTCATTATGTATGTATATATGTATTATGTATGTATGTATTTAATCACCAAGTCATAGTCTGTTGTGTGTATATATACCACATAATCTTGACCCACTGATCAATTTTGGAACATTTTGGTTGTTTCCATGGCTTCATTGTTTTGTTGTGCTGCTATAAACATAGGAGTTCAGATTTCTTTCAGAACCAGTGCTTTTTGTGCCCTTTGGGTAGATAATTAGGAGAGAAATTTCTGGGTGATAGGGTAAATTTATTTTTAATCTGTTGAGAAAATACCATACTGTTTTCCATAGGAGCTGGACCTGTCTACATTCAGACCAATAGGGTATGAAAGTTCCTTTTTCTCTATGTCCTTAATAACACTTGAGATTAGCTATTCTAATAGGTGTGAGGTGATATCTCACTGTACTTTTGATCTGCATTTCTTCAGCAATAGATAATGAAGAGCATTTTTCACCTGTCCATGGTCATCTGTATAGTCTTTGTAAAAATTCTTATTTAATTCTTCTGTCCATTTTTTGATTGGGTTGTTTTCTTTTTGTTTATTTGTATGAGTTCTTTGTAATTTTGGTATCAGCCCTTTATCAGATGTATGGTCTGCAAATATTTTCTCATTTAGTTTGAGTTTGTTTGTTTGTTTTACGGACAGTTTCATTCACTGTTCAGAAGTTCTAATTTGATTTAGTCACAAATGTTTGTACTCTCTTTTGTTGTCCTTTCTGTTGGAGAAGAATCCAAAAAGATATCTCTGAAGACTATGTTGTGGAGTACTTTGCTTGTGCTTTTTTCTATATATTTGTTTTCAGATCTCACACCCAAGTCTTTTATCCATTTTGAGTTGATTTTTGTGTATACTGTAAATAGTGCTCTAGTTTCAAGTTTTTTCACATGGCTGTTCAGTTTTTCCAGTGTCGTTTACTGAAGAGGATTTCCTTACTCAGCATATATTCTTGGCTCCTTTGTTATAGACCAACTGCCCATATAGATGGGGGCTTATTTCTGAGCTATCAATTCTATTCCATTAGACTGTACCTGTTTTTGTTCCAGTACCATGCTGTTTTGATTTGCATGGATTGATATTACAGTTTGAAGTTTGGGAATGTGATACGCCATTCTTTCCATTTTTGTCAGGATCACTTTATTTTTTCACTGTCCTTTGAGGCTTTATATGAATTTCAGTAATCTTTATTCTATTTCTTTGAGGAATGTCACTGGTACTGTGATAAGGATAGCATTGAATCAATGATATTGCTTTAGGTAGAAGGTACATTTTGATGTTAACTCTTTATATTCAAAAGAAGGGACTGCCTTATTGTTTCTTTGTGTGTTTTATTTCTTTTAACAATGCCTTATAATTTTCTTGTACAGGTCCCTCACCTCCTTTGTTAAGTTTACTCCCAGGTATCTAATTATTTTCAATGTAATTGTAAATGGAATTGTTCTCTTAAATTCTTCTCCTAGATCATTGTTGTTTATAGGAAGGCAACTGACCTTTGTATATTGATTTGGTAAATTGCCTCTGCACTTTCGTTTCAATTCGATTATTTTTGGCGCATCCTTAGTCTTTAATTACATTGCCATCCTGTCTGAAAAAAAAAAGATAGCTTATTTATTATCCAGTTTAGATCCCTGATATATTATTTTCTTGCCTAGGTACTCTAGCTGGACTTTTAATATCATGTTGTACATTAGTGATGAGAATAAATATCTGTGGTTTGTACCTGATCTGAGAAGCTTTCAGTTTCTCATGATTGAGAATGATGTTCGATGTGATCTTGTGTTGTTTCATTTATCCCTAGTTTTTTAATTAAGTGATGTTCAACTTCACCAAGTGTTTTCTCAACATCTATAAGAAAAATGATTGTTTTATATGTTTCCTTTTATTTAAGTCTGAATTACATTGATTCATTTTCAAATGTTGAACTATTGTTGTATTTCTGACATGTCATTCTGTTACAATATAATCATTTTAGTACATTGTTGATTTCAGTTTGCTAAGATTTTTGTTGAGGATTTTTGCACCTATGTTCATTAGGGAAGTTGGTCTCTAGTTTTCTTTTTGTGTGCTGTCTTTTTCTGACTTTAGTATTAGGGTAAGTTTGGCCTCATAAAATATGTTTGAGAGTAGTCCCTTTGTTTAAATTATTTGAAAGAATTTGAAAGTGTTTCTCAGTACAAAGGTATCAATTTATCTTTGAAGCTTTGCTAAAACTCATTTTTCAACCCATCAGGTTCTAGATTTTGGTTTTTAGGTAATTTTTTATTACTGTTTTAATTTTCTTGCTTGTATTTGGAGTACCCATGTTTTCTGTATCTTGCATATTCAGTCTTATATTATTGTGTGATTCTAAGAATTTACTTATATCTTCTAAGTTATTGACTTTTCTAATGTTTAAAATAACCTCTTATAATCCTCTGAAATTCTGAGATCTGTTGTAATGTCTCTTTAGTTTATGATCCTATTTATTTGATTTCCCTTCCTTTTTTTCTTGTTGAGCTTAAGTAGATTTGTCTATTTTGCTTATTTATTCAAGGAACCAGATTTTTGTTTTGTTAATTATTTGAACTGTATTTTAAATCTCTTATTTCTGCTCTAATTTTTAATATTTTCTGCCTTCTATTGACTTTTGGCTTTGTTTATTTTTCTTGTTCCATTTCTCTGAAGTAAAAGTTAAAATTATTGCTTTTTGAAGAATGTATTTACTATGCCAGTTTTGTGGAAATATGTTAAGTACACCCGTAGATTAAATAGAAACAATTGGAAAGATCATAACACTGCATATTTCCATGAAGATCAAAGTATTTCTTTATACAACCAATTTGCATAGGTAACTGCAAGACAATTTGATAGCCAATAAAAAATCTATAAAAAGAGCAATTGGAATCATATAGCATTTGCCATATGAAATGATAAAATGTAAACTCTTCAGATAATTTGAAATGAAATTAATATTATTAGCAATAATATTAAAATAGAATTTGATAATTTTTGTTGTATAATTATAATCTTTGAAATTGAAAAAATACTCAGATGCAAATAAAAGCAAATTTCTTCTCTAAGATGATTTTTTCAAGGAAAATAAGTATTTGTTCACCTTTATAAATAATTCTTAAAACTAACAAGTATTGAGAGTTATTTAGAATTTTATGTAAAAAATGGATTCAGACTCTAAAAAATAAAAATCTTACAAACAGATGTTTACCTAAGTCTTCAGTTCTTTCATTAAACTTTGATGCAAAATCACTATCAATTTGATTTGATGCTTTGTTTTGTTGGGATTTTTTATTTGATATTTTGAATGATTGACTGTGAAACTATGAAATTGTAGAATTTTATTTTTTATATATGTACATTTTAACATCATTGTATTCCCCGGGGTTTTCCCACCACCATATTACCTGTGAACCATCATCTTGATATTTTGTGCTCCTCCCTTCCCTGATTTCCATCTCTCTCCCTACCCCCCCCCAGTTATTTGCTATAGTTCTGCTGTCAGTTTGTTAGTTTGACTTTTTCTTGTCACTTTGTTTACCTTAAATACCATCTGTAGGTGAGACCATCAGGTTTTTGTCTTTTTCTTTATGGTTTATTTCTGCTAATATGATTGCTTTTAGGTTTATCCATGTTATCACAAATGCATTATATTTGTGTTAGTAGACATTTGCCAAAGAAGAAATACAAAAAACCAACAAGCATATAAAAAATGCTCAACATCATTTATAATCAGGAAAATGCAAATCAAAACCACAATGAGATATCACCTTACACCTATAATAAGAATGACCCATATCCAAAAAAATGAACAATAAGTACTGGCGCAGATGTAGAGAAAAAGAAACACTCTTACGCTGCTTGTGGGAATGCAAACTGGTCCAGCCACTATGGAAAGGTGTGTGGAGGACCCTCAAACTACTGAAAATGGAGCTACCTTTCAATCTGGAAATTCCACTACTAGGAATCTACTCAAAGGATCCCAAAACACTAATTCAAAAAGACACCTGTACTCATATGTTTATAGCAGGACTATTTACAATAGCAGGATTTGGAAATATACCAAAACTAATGAATAATGAAAAAGTGATGGCATATTTACACAATAGAATATTATTCAACAATAAAAATTATTTGAGTTTTTCCTAGTTTTTTTTTAATGTGGGTCTGTGTTCTTATGTTCTTCCCTTAGTACTCCTTTTGCTGTGTCACATAAATTCTGAAAGGTCATGTCATCACTGTCAATATATTTTATAATTTCTTCTTTGATTTCATCATTAACTTAATAGTTACTCAGTACTGTATTGTTCACTTTCCATATGTTAGATTTTTCTTCTTCTTCTTCTTCTTTTTTTTTTGTGTGTGTGTGTGCTTGATTTCTAGTTTGATACCTTTGTGGCCAAGGGAGATGTATAGTCTGATTTCCATCTTCATGACTTTCTTGATACTTGTCTTGTCTTGCTCAATCCTGAAAAATGCCCCATGTGTGCTTAAGAAGAATTAATATTTACTTTGGGAGGGTTGTGCCCTACAAATGTCTATTAAGACAACATGGTCTAATTTTTCATTAATGGTATTGTGCCCTAATTTATTTTCTATCTGATTGATACATACATTGATGAGAAAGAGATGTTGCACTTCCCTGCCAAACGTATGTATTTCCTAATGTCTATTTCCAGATTTGTTAGTAATTGGCATATGCATTTTGATGCTCCTTCACTTGGTTCACAATATTCATGAGGGTATGTCTTTTTGAGGTATTGTCCCTTTAATTATTATAGTGTGTCCATCCTGTCTAATGTTACATTTCCTGGCTAGAAATTTATCTTATCTGATATAAGTATGACTGTAACTGTCTTCCTTTGGATACCATTTCTTTTTAGGTTTGCTATACAACCATTTTTCTGAGTTTATGTTTACTTTGGATTCCAGGTATGCTTACAAGAGACGGTGGAAAGTTAGATTCTGGTTTTATTTTTTTCTATTTTAAATTTTCAATCCTTTCTTTACAGGTTACCTAGATCTCTTTTGATTAAAAAAAAATTGTGGAAAGTGAGTAACTGCCACCAGTGAACACCAGGTGGTGTTATGTGTCAATTTCATGCAGACTCCTGCTTTGTGGGTTGTCTGAATGCACTGCATATGTGCTCTCTGTTGATGCTTGCAGTAATCAATCGTGGCAAATTTTAGTTCACAGGTCACTTTTGCCCATACTTTTTTGAAAATTCTTCAGCATTTTTAAAGGATTTTTTTTACAGTTCTTAGTGTATTCTTCAACTTGATCAGTCCAAAGGGGGTGCTCGGTATGGGCATCATTCACCACTGTTATCCAGTAAGATACTAGATTACTTGTCAGTTTTGTTTGCTGACTTCCAGCTTTTAGCACTAAATACTGGCAGACAGGCCTTCTCCTTTTCATGGATGCTCAGGAGACAGCGCTTCATGGTTTGAATGAGTACTCTGTTAGGAAGTTGATTTTGACTCTGAAGTCTCCCTTGTCATATGGAGGTTTGTTAGGAAATATAAGTCCTTGCTAAGTCAATAAATTAGCTTCATCAACCTGGATGTTAAAAGGAAGTTTTTCATCCCACATTTGCAGATTCCTTCAAGTTACTTCATCAGT
>PVHY01011038.1:0-49497 GCA_004024945.1 Uropsilus gracilis | reverse complement strand
AGAGAGAGAGAGAGAGAGAGAGAGAGAGAGAGAGAGAGAGAGAGAGATTAGTTTGGACCGTACCAAGTAGTGACGGCCCGGGGGAACCTGCTGAGGAGGGGCCTACAAAGTTTACATCCCGCGGGAAAATGACGTTCAGTCTGTTGTTCCCAGCAACCCCGGCTCGAACGCTGGAAAATAACGGAGATGTTCGGGCGGTAGGGCTCTGAGGGAGGGTTGAGCCCTAGCCCAACAGGAGCCGCGGCTCCGCCCACCTGGCGTCGCTCATTGGTGGGTTCGGCTGGGGGCGGGGCGCGGGGCAGTAGTTGGGAGAGGGCGCGAGCTAATCACACTGGCTTAGGGCGAGCACGCGCCGCCGCAGTCGTAAGGGTCGAATCGCTGGGAAGGAAGCGGCGGGTGGCGAGGCGGGAGCTTCTGAGGCGTGAGGGCCAGGAGTGGAAGAGGTTGGTGCTGAGGCCCCTACCGCCGTCGCAGGTCCCTGCACGTGCTTTCGCCGGCGTAATGGAGCTGGAAGAGTTGGGGATCCGAGAGGAATGTGGCGTGTTCGGGTGCATTGCCTCAGGAGAGTGGCCCACACAGCTCGATGTGCCGCATGTGATCACTCTAGGACTCGTGGGGCTGCAGCACCGGTGAGCAACAGGGTGAGGGGTGGGGGGTGGCGGCGCTCGTGCTTCTCTGTTTGCACAAGCGGTTTCCCACGAGTTGGAGATCTCGTGTGATCCTGAGGGCGGTGAGGCCGGATGTCTCCTCTCTGGTCCAGAGTAAGCAGCCTGTGGCATCGACCAGGTGACCCAGCCGTGCGCGGGAGCTTCGGTGCTTCCTTGGATTTAGCCTACCTCCCCACACGCCCCCCCCCCCCCAACTTGGAGTGCTCTCTAGGGCATCTATCTCCCCGTTCTTACGGTCTGTGCACTCCTCAAGTCTTTTTAATTTGTAAGGTTGGGGTTTGCTTGGCTGTCTGGGCAGAGAAGCTCCTCTCCGATTTCCCAAAGCCCAGAGCGTCTCTTGAGGTAGGCTGATGTTGGGTGGCTGGTGGTCCAGAACCTACAATACCTAGAGGTGCTCCTGTGGAGCCTCAACCACCACGAGCTTTTATTTTCAAGAGCAATTGAGCAGATTGTAGATTTGAAGGATCGTCATAATTAATAGGAATTTGGGGGTGCTGGAGTACAAACCCGGGGAAAGAGGATTAGTTGGTGTTCAGGAGATGTCGTATAAACTAAAGTTAAACCAACCATGAGGAATAATGTATCTGCGAAAGATTCATTAGTGAACGTTTTAGATAGGTTGGTAATAGGAAGATGATAAAAATCAGCTCCTTTAAAGAAAGGGTGAGGAAGTAGTTCTTGTGTGACTGACTACACATTTATTTGAAAAATTGATAGGTCCCTTTGAGTTAGAAAAAAGTTTGTTCCTGTAATCTCTCCTTTTCTTTTTTTTTTTTTCTCCGAGACTAGGTCTAGCTATGTTGCCCTGGGTAGTCTCGAACCAGCAGCCTCAGTGATCCCTACCTCTGCCTCTCAAGTAGATGGGATTAGACACGCGCCACCACACCCAGCCTCTCCTTTTCTTACTACCTGACTTACTTTACTACCAACTATTAGGAAGGTGATAAGAACAATCCTATTTGGTTAGGCAATATAAACCTAGGCTTGACGTTATTGCTTTACTGAAAGCATTACCAAGATTCCCTAAGGCAATGTCAGAGCAACACCTAGAGCAATTAAATGTTATTTCCAAATTCCTTATTAGCTCAGTGAATGATTTTCCTGGGATAAGAATTGAATCCTACAACTGACAAACATTTTAAATGCACTCATAACGATGAACTTTCTCTATCAAACATGTTACTCTTTTCAAGATCCCAAATACCTCAATGTGAGTTCCACATCTGGTGTACTCTATCTTTGTACATTAAATGCTTTGAATAACTTAGCTTTTTTTCGTTTCAAATTCAAGTAACTTCAAATCTGGGATGAATCAGAGAGAATATTTTAAGCTTGAACAACTAATATTGGCTTATTGTGGATTGCCTTATTAAGATCTTTTTAGAAAATATGTTAATAGATTTGGATACCAGGTCTGAGGAAAAAATCAGTTTTTAGTCCTAAGCAACATTACTTTATAAGTGAGTGATTTTGAATTCTGTTATGAGGAGAGATATGTAGAAAGAGTCTGTAGAATTATGTGGTGGGGTAATATAGGAACACACCATGATTTTGTGTTTTTGACTCTGTACTCGTTAGCCAAAATAACTGAATGTTTATCCCAATCTCTGTTTTAAAAGTTGTGTGAAGGAAAAGGGCTTTTTTTTTTGCTTTTTAGAACTTGCTTCTTAGTTATATACACATTTTTACATTTACTTTTCTGTGAGAAAGAACTATGAGATTAAAAAGGCGAAAGATTTATACGATCTGAAGAGAAACCAGAGTATAAGAAGAACTATGAGATTAATGCAAAATAAGGGCAGTAAAGATAAACTTACATAATAATAGAGCAATAGTAAATGGATTGTGTTACACTGCACATTTGTCCAAATTTGCCTTTGTTAAAGCTTTGGTGTTTAAAATCTTTTCATCAATAGTGGCTTGAAACCCAGTTGCTTTTGAGGAGTAGCTACGTTAATGGCAAACAAATAGGTCATGTGAACTGAGAGAGTTGGTTCTTGCCTGTGTCTTATCCAAATCAAAATTTTCAGTTAGTAAAAGTCCTCACCCTTAAGAGGACCCGATTCTTATAGAAAGAATAGTGAAATACCTTTATGTCAAGAAGATATCATCTCTGGTACTCTACACTGGAAGTAGGGGTCAAAGAATAAGAATATTTTTATATGGCATTGGATCAAATAATGGCAAAACTGGTAATTAGGTTGTCAAAGCTTAGAATATATAGTTGGTTATATACACTGTACATTGGCAAATAGTGGTCTGTTGTAGAAGCTGTACCTCCTATAAATTCCTAATACAGGAATTTATCCCTTATACATTATTTTAAAATATGAAATCTAGAAGATGAGATTTCCATTACTCATGCAATCTACTTAGTTTTGTTTTTGTCTTAGATATAAACTGACCTAGAAATTTTCATTTCTAGGATGATAGAAAGCCTCAAAGTTATAATATTATGTATTTCATGTAAAAACAAATAGAGTATCAATTACTAGACTGTCAAGTACTGGATACTAAATCCCAATGGGTTCATCCAGATGTACTTCTTTTTAGTAGTTGTTCTGGCTATTTGCAGATTTATTCCACTGCTGTGACTGTCAGAACTTTTAGTTTATCATTTTCAGTGTTTAACTTCTTGTCCTCTTTAAGTGTGAGCTGTGCCATGCATGCATGTTCATGCCAGATTCATATAGTCAAATGCTTTTTGGGTCCTGAAAACATCCATTGTGTTTGCAGACAGTTCTAGAAAAACTATACACAACAACCCCTTGATAAAATAATCTTCAGACCACAATTTTATGGAGACTAGAATGATCTGGACATATTTGAAGATCTCATAAAAGGAATTAATAAAGTTTCATAGATTTTTCCCATAAGTCAAATAGTCTTCCTTGCTCAACTAGGAGATGATAATGCCCTTCCCTCCAGGAGCCCTCTGGGTTAGGGTTTGAAGTCTACAACTGATAAACATTTCATACTTCTCTAAAAAATTTTGAGATTTACCTGATGAAGTCTAGTCACGAAGGGGGTCTCTTGTTTGCAGAAACCTTCTGTAGAAACTTTTGTTTCTGATGTATTGTGAAGACACCGATTTTCAGTGATCTCAGAAGCAGTTTTCTTAAGAGATACTGATACTGGTTCTACAAACAGAATATATAATACTATCATTAGAAAGGCACCTGTGAGGAACACATTCACTGAGCCCTCTGGAATTAGCTACCAGTTATCTTCATTTGGTTAGTTGAAGAACACAAGAGTACTGACAGAATTTGCTTTTAAAGTTGCCAAATTAAGTCTTAGGAATAACTTCTAATTTTCATTTCTTAGTTTAATTTCTTTCACTTCATGACCAAATATGTCACATTCCTCTAGTTGTTTTAGAGTTTATTGCCTGGGAAAGTGAATTCTTTTAAAACTATCCATGTTAATTGTTCCAGTCTTTGATTTTAAAAGAGATTTAATTCATGCAGTTACGTAATTTAATGGTTCTCAGTTTTAAAGCATAAGTGTTTTCAATAATTCCAGTTAAATCTATTATTTAGAACTTTGCATTTTGCATTATTATCTGAAGTAGAATTTATTCACAAGAGTTTCATAGTCCTACTGCTTTGTTATTTTGGGACCAGGTCCTTAGCATAAGACTTGAAACCTAGTCCCAGTTTCCTGGTAATGCCAGTTTGTCCCTTATACAAGTCAACTAGCTTCTTGGTCTTTTTTTCTTTCTCTTTTTTTTCCTTATCTGTTGGCCAAGACCTACATATTTAAAGGCCAGTGCACACATTCAGTGGTTTGGGAATGATACTTCTCTGTTGGATTAGCTTCTGGCAATGTCCCTTTTCAATAGCAAATTCACTAGGGAGCATTTCATCAAATTTTTATGTCCAAAAATGGAAAATAAAATCTTGAATTCTGGATATAAAGTGTTGTTGGGTAAGGGGGTGGGAGAGTAGATTCTTGCTATTTTCTAATATTTTATTCAACAACTATTTGCTGAGCTGCTCCTATATATATTTAAGAATATACCACACAGAGCTGATGTAGTCCTTCACCTCAGGCACAGTTAACTGGTTCAAAAGATTGACTTTTTTACACCTGTTTCCTTCTCTGTAACTACCTCAGAGAATTGTGGTAGACATTAAAGGAGTGAATGTGTGAGAAATGTTTGGAACAGTGCCTGGGTTGACCTTGTTGCACCCTTCTCCTGGTTAAATACTCACTAGAGATGCATACACAGGTTTATTGAGAGACATGTACAAGAATTTTTATAGTAACATTATTTTTAATTGCTACAATCTGGAAACAACTGAAATGTCTCACAGTGGAATGAATAAAGAAGATAGTGGGATATATACTCCTGTAATAGAATATTCTGCAGAAATAAAGAACAAACACCTGTTGCAGGTTTGGATGGATCTTATAAACAGTGTTGGAAAAGAAGCTTGACACTGAAAAATACCAACAAAAAAGTACATCTTGTTATTATTCCAATCTAATCTATAGTGGTAACTTTCATAGGGTGAGGGGGATGATTAGTGACTGGAAGTGCTCTTCATGTTGCATGTTTTGATTTGAGAAGTAGTTGCATGAATGTGTTCACATTATAAAATGTAAGCTCTTCAACTGCATAGCCTCAAATAATTCAATAAGTTTAAATATATAAAATGCTAAGACTGAACTATCACAGAGAAATGCAGTGGTTTAGACACTAGGGTCAAAGAGTAGAGCTCAGGTTTTCTGATTCTCCATCTTTTTTTTTAATTTAGTTCCTTTATTTAAGACATTTCTTAAATGTATTTAAATCTTTTATTGTATTTCTTCTATTGCATTTTTCTTTTTGTTTACTGTACTATAATATAGTACTTTTTCCAGTTACCTGTAGTGATAATTTTGGAATTACAAAGTTAGATTGGTTTTCAAGTTGATTTATTTGTAAAATTACTGAAATAGTACAACCATTACTAATTGTCTTTGGAGAAAGTAAAAATACAAAACCTAAGTATTTGGGGGGCATTTTTTTTTCCTTTCAATATTCGTTTCCTAATAGTAATCATAGGAGAGTGTAATTTAAAGACTCATGATAGATGTATAATTGTGTAGAAATTTTTGACTCTGGGAAAGTTTGCCTTTACTGTTATTTCAGTGATCTGAAAGTATTTTCTGCTCTCACACAGTTTATAAACGGTGTATTTAGTCTAATTTGTCAAGGACATCTCTTATCAGGAAAAAGCAAGTTTTTTTCAATGTGGAAAAACTATTTCTCAGACTCTTACCATCTTCATGTGATTTTCTCTTGATGCTCAAAGTTCTTGGGGTTTTGGCACGATCTGCATGTAATTCTTAAAACAAATGAACATAGGAAAAGAATCATTATGTGACATTAACTTAAAAGTCATTAGACTTCAGATGTTCAAGTATGCTAAAGTCAGATCATGTACACAGTTGACAGATGAAGGATATTTAAGAATTAGGAATATTTTCATACAGGGTTTGGAAAGAAAGTGAAACTAATGACTTAAATATGTATTTGGGTGGTTTTTTTTTAATGTATGGTAGTGTTGGGCATTTATTTTTTAAGGATTTCTTGCTAAGTTAAAATCCAGAGGAGTCTATAGAATTTTTACTTTAAAAAGTCAGTTCCAAGGTTACCAAGTTCCCATTTGGCAATTCTGAGAGTTGGTCTTAGGATGCAATCAACTTACTCATAAAATGTCATTTTTCTTTGAGGGCTGCCATTTTTCAGTTGTAAAATTATGTCTTAGTATTTTAAATTTTTGTATATGGTATGACATTGTTTCCAATCTGTCTATTCCAAATTGCATTAATCTTCTGGCGTTGATTTGGTTTCCTCAAATACTTGTTTCTTCTAGTTCCTTCAACTTCAAGCATCCACTTGAAGTTTTTTCATTCAAGTTTTTTCACCAGACCATGTGTGGAAGTGCTCTGACCTACCTCACCGTCATTCCTAAATGACTTTTAGCATTTTTTTTTTTTTTTTTTTTTTTTTTTTTTTTTTTTTTTTTTTTTTTGGAGACTAGGTATTGCTGTTTTGCCAGTGGAACCGTAGGCTCACATTGCCCCCCGGGTACCACGGACTCAAGCAATCCCCAGCCTCAGCTTCCCAGGTAGCTGGGATTACAGGCGCACACCACCATGCCCAGGTATTTTTTTGGGACTAGGTCTTGCTACATGCCCCGGGCGGGACTCAAACCACTCTATCTCTGACCCCGGCCCTGACTTCCTAGGCTGCCACCTACAAGCATGTGCCACCAACTTTTAGTTTTTTTTTTTTTTTTGGAGACTAGGTCTCGCTATTTTTGCCCGTGGAACCGCAGGCTCTCGTTGCCCGGGGTACCACAGACTCAAGCCATCCCCAGCCTCAGCTTCCCAGGTAGCTGGGATGACAGGCACGCGCCACCACGCCCAGCCATATTTTTGGAACTAGGTCTCGCTACGGGCCCCAGGAGGGACTCGAACCGCGATTCCTAGCCCCGGCCGCTTCATAGGCTGAAGCTTACAAGCACGAGCCACCGTGCCCGGCAACTTTTAGCATCTTTTAAAGAAAATATGATTACTTACAAAACGTGATTTGCAGTTACTCAAACTTACAGATAAATTTGGTGTTTTAATAATATTTGTTTAGCCTGAATTGACATAAAACATGGAAAGTTAGCCATTTCAGTATCAGGTCAGAAGTTTCATGCTCAAAGAAAATATTTTAAACATAAGGCATACTGCTCTCTAATAGAATTATTTAGCTGATTTTCATTAATAGGTAATCTTCCCTGAATATTTATGACTATGGAAAGTCTTAATATTTACCAATTTATTTTAATAAGAATACACATTTTATTTAAATGTCAAACTAACAGTTAATATTATAAAATTCAGACTCTGTACCTGACCTAATGATACTTTCTAGTGCTGGCTGACTGCGTGCCTCCTTCTAGGCCATACTTGAGGTATCTTCCTGTCAGAAAAGTACAATTTAAATTTGTTGTTTATAAAATTCTATTTTTTCAATTGAAGGTTATACACAAAACTAGTAAGACTGGATTCCCATGTAACTCTAAAGCCAAGAACATGTGCCATATCTAAACAAATTTTAAAATCTAGGAAATATTCAGCCCATAAAAATATCATAAGATATTATTCTCTTATTTTGGAGAATAGCACTTTTAGACCCAATTTGGTAGCACCTTTTCACTTTTATATTTTAATGCTCACAGAAAACTTTTACATCTTTTTATTTTTCATTTGCTCTCCTCATTGTGAATAAGAAAAATACTATTGCAATACACATACAGAAATAAAAGATGGTAAGAGTGTTTTTTGTGTGTTTGTTTGTTTTTGAGACTAGGTCTCACTATTTTTGCCTGTGGAACCGCAGGCTCACATTGCCAGGGGTACCACAGACTCAAGTAATCCCCAGCCTCAGCTTCCCAGGTAGCTGGGATTATAGGTGCGCGCCACCACACCCACGTATATTTTTTTGGACCTAGGTCTTGCAATGTGCCCCCTGCGGGGTCAAACCATGATCCCTGACCCCTGCCACGGCTTCCTAGGCTGCTCCTTACAGGCATGCGCCATGCCCAGCCCAAGAGTAAGTGATTTTGACACCAAATAACCTGTTATTTGAGGTTTTGATAAACCTCAGGTATAAACATTTTAAGGAACTGATAGTGCTGACCTAGGTAAATATAACAGATTTATTTTAGTGTATTCTGGGTGCTTGTGGTCAGCTGTTTGTAATTTGGGGAAAACTTCTACTAATGCATTTATTGGATTGCCATGTTGAAGTATGGCAATGCTATGATAGTATTCTTTTATCCCAGTGTATTTTCTGGTATAGTGAGACTTTTTTAAAATTCTGTGTTACTAAATATAGGTGTTTGTGCAGCTCCTTGTAATGATTATGGTAAAACTAGACAGTGGTTTGTATTAATAGGGCCAATGAAGCAAAGATGGTTGTGGACTCCTAAGCCTATAGAACCAGACCTTCCTTATTAAGGACATACTTGCCCAATGACACTGAGATAAAGTCTAGTTTCTAACAACATCAAAACCTCAAATAACAGGTTGTACCCAGGAGCCACGTAGGACTACCTAAGCAACTTTTTTAACTGAAAATTTTTATTGAGATACTTCTAGCCATTTGCAGTTGTAAGAAATAAGAAAGATCCCTTCTCCATTTTATTCCGTTTTCTCTATGTATGGTAACAGTTTGTAAAATCATATTATACTATGCATCAAAGATATTGACGTTGATACAGTTCACCATTCTGATTCAGATCCTCCCATTTTCTTAACACTCATGAATTTGTGTGTGCACACGTGTGTGCACATGAGCTTGTGGGTAGGGACATGTATGTTAAGTGCTATAATAAATGATGTGTAGGTTTAATAAAACCTGTGTAGGTTTATCATCAAGGTCAGTGTTCTAATCTACTCAGACTTTTTCTGATTATACTTTCATAACTACACACCTCCCTTTTTTCCTTTGCTGCCCAAACTCTCCTCCTACCCTTAACCTCAGTGAGCTACTTTTTGAAGAGACAAGTCCAAGATAAACTTTGAGCTCAAACCTTATTTTAGCAGAATATGAATTTACAACACTTTAGTTTATATGACTAGAACCATCAATTCTAGGCACATGTCCTAATTTTAGGAAGTAGGAACAATTATAGTCATTAGGTATTACGTAGAAATTTTGAATAATTAGTCCTAGAAAAAGGAGATATCACAATTGGGGGAATCCCTAAATAGAGCATCTTTTAAGGTAAGGGGAGTATTTAATTTCAGACACTCTATTACTTAAAACCCAAAGATATTTGAAGCTCTGTGCCAAAGGCTGGGGACAAATACCAGATATATTATTATGTCATAGCTTTGAAAAGAGCTATTAAAATATAAACAGTAAGAATTAGAAAAACAACACCTTTATAATTAGTAAGGTGTTGTAGTTCAGTTTATCAGCTTACTTGTGTCTGAGCTATCTTCTTTACTGCTTTGGGGTTTTGTTGAAATTTTTGGTCTATATTTGGTTCTTAATCTGAATTAAAGCTTTAAAAGTTTTCAATATTGTACTGCATATGACTAAAGTACATTAGTTTATATAGTAATTTTCCTGCCAAAATTATTCAAATTATATGCAAAATATGCAAAAGTTTTACATAACCAATTTACTTTGAATTTTTTACCTATTTTAGAAATAAATTCATTGGAGTAAACAAAATATTTGACCTACTTTCTGAGGTCTAAAACAGATATGTTGATGCCTCCTGCTGGCTTTTACATTACTAATTTTAATTTTAGTTTTGGTAAAAGAACAATGTAGTCTTTCTCTTCGGATATTAGGCAAAAGATAAAGAATGACCTCTCCTAAAAGAACATATTTTGCTACAATGGAACTGTGTTGTGTTTAGTTGAGTTTGCCTGTCTTCACCCTAGTGGGACAAAATTGATTTATCTGTGACTGTCCTGTACCAGAAAGTGGTGACACAAAAGGATATCCAGATAACTGAGGCATTAAACCTCAATGGAAAAATAAATGAAAACTGATTTTGGTTAATTAAATCAGTTTTGTTAATTAGACAGGTTACCAAACTGTCAAACACAAACCTCTTTTTGGGTAAATGATTCTTCTCCGGTAACTTTGATTACTTTTATTCTCTCTCTTGCCTCTGCCTGAGACTATGGGAAAAATTTATTTTCAGTCCAGAGAAGTATTTATTCAATTTTATGGGCCATTTCTTTTTATTTATTGTAATCAGCATAACCTAAGAGTTCTGTGATTCCTCCCAGTAACTAACTTCTTCCATATCACATTAGTCACTCATTTTTGAAGTGATACTGTATTTGGATTAGTTCATTTTCCTCCCCTGAATGGAATCAGGTTGGAGTTTTTGTATTACTCTCTTCGGCCCTCTGCTGGTCTGATTTGCTAAACCTGACAGCAGAACTATGGTTTTCAATCCAGGCTGTGCTTGATAATCTTCTGTATCAAGAATAGCCCGCACCACAACCTATACTAGAACAAAGCCTCTCTTTAAATTGGAAACTATTCAGAATCAAAGGGATGCCTAGTTCAAGCTGGATTTTTGTTTGCAATAAGAAAGAAGCTTATAGCATACATTTATGACAAGAAAGAGCTACTTTGGATAAGTTTCACAACCATGTCAGTATCAACAACAAACAATGGCAACTCCAATTATAATACTTTATCAGTAAAATATATAAAATCAAATTACGATAACCTATTTTTTCCTGAATATAGCCAACACTTTTTTGTGTTTTTGTTTTTAAAAAATATTTGTTGTAAATATTTCACTGAGGATAAATTCATATCCTGATCTTTATACTTCAGCATGACAATTTTCTAAGTACTGATTCATGTATTGATAGATATCTGTTGTAGCTGTGCCTGAAAGTCATGCGTATATAAACCTTTTTCAAATGTATTTAACTGCTAAGATCCTTGTAGATTTTTACTTTTGCTTTTATTTTCATATGTAAGTTTAAAACAGCAGTTCATAGAATGACTGTGAATATAAAACCTATTAGTTTACCTCTGACTTAATCATTCTTTTAAATACCAAAACTTACCTTAGTACCCCAGCAGACTCGCAAGCTAAAATCTTCCAACACTAAAGTCCCTTACCTACCCTGTGTTATAGGGCAGCATTTCTCAAACTGAAGCATGTATCAGAATCGCCTGAAGGACTTGCAGATTCCTAGACCAATTTCTGATTCCAGGTGGGCCCCAACAATTTGCATTTTGAATAAATTTGCAGATTATGCTAATACAGCTACAGTTTGAAAACAGCAACCACAGAGAACATAGCCTTCATTAATAATTTATACCTTCCATTTTTATATATTGTAAATGCAGTTATTAGCCAGCAATACTTGACATGTTACAACATTCTTATATGCATTCTTACAATATCCTATAATGACTTCTCGTTACTATTTTACCTATGGTCTCTCTCAGGTCTTCTGACTTATTACTGAAAAAGTCATCTTTAGTTGCTTCTGCAAGTGATTATATGAACATAATCAGATATATAATTGCTTTTTGGTCACTTTCAGAACTGTATTTTAAATTAACATAATACTTTTCATTTTAGAGTGAACTAATACTAAATACTGTGGTTGTCTGCTTCCCCACTTAATCTTCCCAAATTAGACATCTTTCAGGCTTAGGTCACTGTAGATTTCTGGTGTTCTAAGTCTCTAGTTAGGTTTTCTCACATATTAAATGGAGTCTTCTTCATCTGCAACTCCAGCAATTACTCTGTGAACATAATCATGCCACTGCTGTTTGAGCTGCTTTATCTTTAGTCATTTCACATTTTATTTTTATTTTTTATAGGGCAAATGTATAGTTCTAGAGCAGTGTCTCTTGTCCACAGATGAAACACTCCTAGTCTTAACTCTCTCAATCCCTTCCTTCCCCTGGAAACACACGTGTACTCTGAGAATGAGGCTTGTATCCTTTAAGCAGATGCTAAGGTATAGAAGCACGATTAGTAGAGGTTTTTAAAAACATCTTGTCCAGTTCATATCCATGGCTCCCCTCCTTCCCCACCTATTTTGCAGTCAGGTTTAGAGGGGACTCTTGGTTGGTTCAAGGTTTCACAGAGACTATATTAAAATAGGATTTCCTGCCTCCTGGTCTAGAAGTCATATAGTTTTACTTAAAGCTTTCGTGTCTGTGTATGGAATCTCAATCCCATCTGAATTATACTCATTTTAACAACTTTATGATGTGTCCCAAACTTCAGGAACATTCTCATGGACTTCATAATTTTCTAAGTTCTGCAATACTCCTTTTTTGTTTACTCTTACCACAATTTGTATAAAAACTTGTTTTAAACTTCCCTCCAGAATTATATTTTTACTGTACTGACATTGGTCAGTTTTTAAACTTCATTCTAGTAATCCAATTTTATTTCCATCATCTGTATAGTTTTGTACGTTCTCCTTGTTCTGTGGATGAAACAGTAAATCTGTTTCACGATAAATTGAGCAATTAACTTGATAAACAGTATTTAATGAGACCTATGTAACTTAGACTGTATTCATATTATGGTGTAGCATGATAAGGTGACTTCACCTTCCTACCTGTCTGGTCCTTTTCCATTTTTCCATTGGCACATTCTGTGCTTTGTGTTCCATCCTGGGATTCCTGTGCATGTGATTTTGCTGATTTTCTGTGTCCCAAGATAGAATCCAACTCAGTGAAAAATTTCATCCTCCTAGTCATGCCTATGTCTTGAGCCATTCGTACAATCTTGTATTCATGTTTTAAGTTTTTATATTTTGTTCTGCATTGCTTCCAGTCTCTATCTATTCCAGATTTCTGAAGGTTGGCAGCAATTTGTTCAAATATCCCTTTATTTCTCACTGTTCCTTCCAGTTGTTGTTGTATGCTTTCATCAGAACAGATGTCCAGTAGAGCCCTGACTTCTGGCACTGTCCAGTGTTTTCCTCCTTCATTCGCTACAGTTGGAATACAAGTTGGATTATTAAGGGGATTTTTTATTGGTGTAGAGTTGCCTGTATCAGGTGGGGAGGAAAAGACATGGATAGGAGTTATACATATCAAACAAGACAAATGATTGGATGTAACATTACTAAAGAAAGTGCCCGGGGCACCACAGACTCAAGCAATCCCCAGCCTCAGCCTCCCAGGTAGCTGGGATTACAGGCACATGCCACCACACCTGACTCTAATGTCATTAATAATAGCATGTTGCTTTCATGTTAGTTCTAAAAACATTTTGCAATTGGTTTTATGGTAATGACACATTATATTGTTATTTTAACAACCATATTATCTTGTGTTTCAGCTTCCATGTTGGTGCTTATTTAAATGATAGACCTGTAGTTTAAGTCATTAAAACACATTATAGCTGAGGTGTAGTTAATTGTTTGCATTATGTGATATGCTTAAGAACTTACAAGCAAAAATAGGACTTATGACTTCTATTTGTGAATAAAGTAGTCCTTAACTGCATGATGGATTTTATATTATATACTGTAAAATGTTAAAATTCTGTTTTGTCTTAGACCCTCAGAATACTAAGTGATGTTTTCATTAAATATTAAACACCTGTTATTTTGACCATCAGATTTATTATGTTTAAAGAGTAAGGATTTAAAAAGTAGAAAGCAGGTATTCTAATTTACAGCTTGTTACGTCACTTGTTTCAGAAATGATTTTTTTATAGTTTGGTGAAACAAATTAATCCTGATATTTCTAACAGGAAAAACCATCAATTTCAGATTAGAAACCAATCTTATTTTCTAGTTTGAAATCAGATCAGTTTTACTATATTTTGGCTCATCACACTATACCTAGTTCCAAAGGTCTGACAGGAGACACCAAGAGCAAGGAATTTCTTGATATGTCTTCCTTATCTTCTAATGTAACTGACATTTTGCCTATAAGGAGAACAGATTTACTTTTAGAAATAAATTCTAAGGAAAGCAAAAATTAGAGAAACATACTGATGATAATGCTAGTACCTTGAGGTGATTTTATTCATGAAGGATTGTAGATTTTTGATACATTTTGTGACAAAGCAGTATAATATTGCTTAAATACTTAGAAATCTAATTTCTACCTAGAAGAAATCATATTAACAGAAACAAGTCAGAAAGAAAAACAATTCATATGGTTTCACTAATATATGGGACATAGGAAAAACAAAAGACCAGGAGAAAAGGTCAAAACAAGCTAAAAAACAAGCTGAAGTTCACAACTTGGGGTGAGTGGTGAGGGAGGGAATGATCAGGGAAGGGAGAGCCCTGGGGAATACAAACATGTGAAATAATTATGTAATAAAGTAATTAAAAAGTAAATAAAAATTTAAAAAATCTAATTTTTTGCATTTTATTAATATTGTTTACTTTGGATTTCTACTAGAAATATTTGTTGGTTCTGTGAGTTTCTAGAGGTAGTTGTGCTTAGTTTTCAAAATAAACTATTTTGAAAAAATGAGCTGCCTGTATTTGTATTATATAGTTGCTTTAACCTAGTAAATACTTGATGAGTGAAGCTGGCAATGTAAAAGACCTGCAATGAGATTAATGGAAAATCTTGTTTTGTTGGCAGTATAGGTAAAATAGTAAGCTTATTTATCTTCTATAATTAGTTGATTGAGTCATACTGACCTTTCCAAAAATTAATTTAATTTATACTTAAATGGGCCAAGGGAAAATGTCATTCATTCATTCATTCATTCATTCATTCATTCATTCATTTTTGATGTTAGGTCTTGCTGTTGTCCAGGGAACCCTGGACTCAAGTGATCCTCAGCCTCAGCCTCAGGTAGCTAGGATTACAGGCACACACCACCACACCCAGCTATTTTATGAGACTAGGTCTCGCTATGTTGCCTCAGGCAGAGTCTAAGACCCGCCAACTCAAGAGATTCCCAGTCTCAGGCTCGTATCCTGGGCTTGGGATTAAAACCGCGGCCAGCTCTGGAAAATGTTACTTAAAAGATCCATGCTAGCCGTGAAAAATGAAGTCCTTCCCTAATTTTCACAACTGTGATCCGATAGGCTCCGAGGAGCTCTGTGCTCCGACATCCCGACCTGGGCCAGCCGGTTTCTACGGTGCTCCTTGCCTCTGGAGCTCTGGCTGAGTGTGGTGCCCCCCACCCCAGATGTCACCACTCATTATGTAAAGTGTGCAGACACCACAAGGTGCAGCGCACGGTAGCCGAGAACCCTGGACTCAGACAATCCCCAAGTCTCAGCCTCCCTCGTAACTGGGATTACAGACGTGAGCCACCACGCCCGGCCTTCCCTGATTTTCTTGTACAATTTTTTTACACAGGTTTTTCATAAAAAGAGGCCTATCACTACTTTTAAAAGTAATCAGATGAGGATGATAATTGAGAAAAAATACATCTTTCAAAAGAACACAATATAAGAATTTTCATGATTATAATTAGAGGCATTCACATTAGAGAATAAGAAAAGGAATGTAGTTTATCCGCTTAAAGATTATTTTAAGGATTCCTAACACTCAAATCCACGAACACCCCTCTTCTAACATAGTTAATATTGGAAAAAAAAAATAAGAAAAGAACTGTTATTTTCAAATGGTATAATTGTATAAGTTTAAAACTGATTAAAAATTACCAAAAAATATTTAATAGATACCATAACTATTTGAAGCTAAAGTGTAGTTAAGAAATGTTTTAGATTAATTAGGGAATATGGAAAGTTAAAAATGTGGAGTTACATAAGAATTCTCTTTAGAGAGAAGTGCCAGATATGCAGGCATGCATAGGTAATTTAGCACCTGAGCATGTTTGTAATGAGAACTGAGAAAGATGGGGTTTGGTATTCCACTCATCTGGCTTAGGACCTAGTTTTAAAACCACAGAGAAGGGCCTAATGCTGAATATACTGGTGGGAGTGAGAAATAGAATCTCTCCCCATCATCTTCAAATGATTTTTGTTTTTAATTGATTTTTTTTTTTTTTTTTAGCATGAATCCCTAAATTGTATGCAATCGCTTCATAAATGGAAACTTTCAAATAATTGGTCTTGGTGTATTTTATACAAAGATGTTGGAACCTTGGTGACTGAAGGAATGTGAAATGGCTTCATTACATCTGGATTCTGAGATTGACGATAGTTACAATGATTAGAAAATGAAGCCTCATTGAGTTTGTGTTTGCACTCTTTGCCAAAGCTCAGGCTACCTGCTACCTAATAGGTCTTGTGTGAGGTTGATTCAGCAGTAGAAAAAACACTCATTTTCTTCCCTTCTGCAGTATATCATACACCAAGAAAATTCTGCTGGTTCTGCCATAGGAAAACCAGAAGATATTATAAGTGAATAATCAGCCCTGCAGAAAGAAGGATTTTCTAAGCCTCAGAACAGAAACTGTTCCATCACATTAAAAGCTTGAGTTTTGAGTATCAAAAACCACTGAAATTGTAAGGTAGAAGAGGTCTGCATATTTCTAATTAGCAATTAGTGATTAGCAAATGCAAAGTCAAGATTGATTGCGTATTTTGTTGAAAGTTTTTATTAATTAAATTAGCATACGCCATGATTTAGTTTATTAGTTTTCCCCCTCCAGTATATTAGTTTTCCCCCTCCAATATAGCCCATATTCTCTCATGACAGAATTCTATTAGGGACAGTCTCATTATCAAGTACAATTCTCTTGGAAAAGCAGTATGTTTAGCTATATTTAGCAGTAGTAACCATGTCCCAGTTCTTGACCAATAATTAAACTTCTGATACTTCTTAAGTAATAATGTCAAAACTGGGCAAAAGTCATTCAACTGCACCATTTGTGTAAGAGGAGTTAAGACTTTAAACTGCTATATGCATTACAGAACCATTAAAAACTGACATTTCTAAATTTTCATTAACTTTAGATATAATTTAAAGTTTATTCTAATGCAAATGAAATATGCATGTAATTTTATAATTTAAAAAATTTAATGAATAGCTAGTAGTAAAGTATTATGACCAGGTGAAAGCATGATAACCTGAAGTATGATGAAGCACACTAACCTGAGAAATGCAGCTTAGAGGTCTAGATAAACAACCCATGACTACTCACTCAGTTTACTGATATGCACCCTAGTTTCTCCTAGAATCTTCCTCATTCTGTCTTCGCCTTATCAGGCCAATGTTAGCCCACCTGGAATACTGGCCCATGTAAAGTGTGTATAAACCCTTAACTTCCTAATAGGGGACACTTAGCCTTGGGATATGAATCTGCTGAGTCAGTAGGGCTTCTTGGCAGCCCTATTGTCCTTGTTCCCTGATTGCTTTCACAAACATTGTGGAAAATGTATGGGCAAGGGCTGGAAACAAAGGGCGTTAAGAGATTATCTTAATATTACATGAAGTTCTTGAAAATGGGAATGAACAGAGAAAATGAAATATGCCCGTATATTTTTTAAAAGACTTATTGACTGACCAAAAACCAAGAATATCACAAACATTTTTATTTAAATGTTTGGAGATACAGTGAAGTAAGTTGGAAGCCATTTCATTTCAGTGTTGATTGAGGATGAGAGGTTGGTTCGAACTGGAGGTTCGAAGCTGCCTTAAACATAGTAATTTGTACTTCAGGGTTCTCTACTTATATGAGGGAAACAGGTGAGATTGGCAACATGGAAGTAAGCTGAAGGGGCTAGAGGAACTTCTGATTAAAAAGTGGAGGTAGCCAGGAGAAAGATAAATACCAGATGGTGTTACTTATAAGTGAAACAGAGAGAAACCAAACAAAGGGTCAAATAAAGACAAACTTCAAACCCAACCCTTGAAAACTGAGTTGATCTGAAGTATCTAAGAAAGTAGGAGAAGAGAAGGGAGAATTGAAGGAATGAGAATGGGTAAGGGAAAGGGGAGCACAAAGGACTGATGAAAAAATGCTCAACATCACTAGCAATCAGGGAAATGCAAATCAAAACCACAATGAGATACCACTTTACACCAGTAAGAATGGCCCACATCTAAAAAATGGGCAACAAGTACTGGCATGGATGTGAAGAGTAAGGAACACTCTTACACTGCTGATGGGAATGTAAACTGGTCCAATAACTGTGGAAAGCTGTGTGAAGGACCCTCAAACTAATGGAAATGGAACTACCATTTGACCCAGCAATTGCTCTTCTGGGAATCTACCCAAAGGAAACCTCAATGCTTGTACAAAGCGACACCTGTACCCGGGTGTTTACTGCACCACTATTTATAATTGCAAGGACATGGAAGCAACCCAAATGCCCCAAGACATGATTGGATGAAAAAGATGTGGTACATGTACATAATGGAATATTACTCAATTAAAAATGACAAATTTGACGATTTTATGACATGGATGTACTTAGAAGAAATCATATTAGCAGAAACAAGTCAGAAAGAAAAAGAAACCAAATGGTTTCACTAGTATATGGGACAAAGGAAAAAATAAAAAGCCCAGGAGGAAAAGTCAAAACAAGCCAACAACCAAACTGAAGTACACAACTGGGGGGAGGGGGGGTCGGGACAGGTGAGGGTAGGAATGGTAGGGAGAGAAGGTGGGGGGACAAACCCTGGGGATTGCAAAGATGTGAAATTTATATATAAATTATTTAATATTAAAAAAAAACCCAAAGGACTGATGGAGTACTATGGGTACTTTGGTGAGAGAGTCACACTTGAGGGGAAAAGTCCTGCATTGTTAAAATAATTAGCAAAGGTTGGTTGGTTGTTTTGCTTTTGAGACTAGGTCTCCCTATTTTTGCCTGTGGAACTGCAGGCTCACATTGCCCTGGATACCATGGACTCAAGCAATCCCCAGCCTCAGCTTCCCAGGTAGCTGGGATTACAGGCGTGCACCACCATGCCCAAGCAATTTTTTTTGGAACTAGGTCTCGCTCTGTTGCCCCGGCAGGACCCAAACTGCGATTCCCCAGTTCCAGCCGCGACTCCATATGCTGTTGCTTACAGGCACGCACCACCATGCCCAGGAGATAATTTTCATTAATAAATATATTACAATAAATAACAGGTAGAGGTATTAGTCCAAACATCTTTACTAGATCAGCCTCTGGTTAACTTTCAGAAGCTGAATGATTTTCTTATCACTAGGTATATTTAAAGAATGTAAATAATAAAGATGACTGGGTGATTAACCAAACAATAATATAATTGTTGTTCAGTATGGTAATGGCTGCAAATCACTAAATTTCTCATTGCACTTTAAGCAGAAAGTTCAGAGAATCCACATGAATCCAACTGTAATTTCTGTCGTTGACTCCCTTCTAATTTCCTGCCTTTATCATATCAGTATTTTATTTTGGGTGTTACATTTACTCATGGTTCTCTCATGTCTGAGATTGCACTTCACTGAATACCGGTATCACACAGTCTTTTCACTGGTACACACAGTTGTTATAAGTTGTGAATTGAGTAGTAAATGCTCTTTAAAATATTAGCATCTGTAAACTAGGAGAAAATGTGACTTTTCCATTGATTCACTTTATTTAGTGATACATTCAACTTCTGCATATTGTAAGCAAATTTTATGGAGTACTGAGTTTAACAAAAGAGCAGGTCAAGAACATTTTTTAAATACCTCCATTAATCTATTAAATCTGTTTTTGTTTTACTTGTTTGTTAAATTCCAAACATGTAATGAAGATGTGTTTGTCAGTTAATGATATTTTAAATTTAGGAGAGTAGGAATATTAATATACAGCAAAAAGTCCTGTCTTGTTTAGGGCCGTGGAAAAACAACAGATATGTATATGTGTATATATATACAGCTGTTCATAAAATTTAAATCTAAATTATTTCCCAAACTGAACCCATTTTGCAACAAACAAACCAGACATGCTCAAGGAGCATTTATCACTAGCAGTTAGTGTCATGTTTTCCCCCCTGTATTTTGCAAATTTAAAAACTGACTGTATATAACCTCTTTTTTAAAATTAAATTTTACCTTGTGCGAAATACCATAGTAAGTCAGTTATTTTGCTCAACCTTGTTATTTCAGGCTATATTTATTGTATAGACTCAGAAGTTCCATCTCTTATAATTTGTTATGTCAAAACAAAAGAATGGTACTTCCCCTTATTACCTGCAGTGGCTTCTGGGGTTGGATTTTGGTTCAGCGTTGCCAGACACCTGCCATTTGCATCTTCCTCTGTTATTTGTGTAGCAGGTTGATACTGCAGGATCACATCCAAATCATGGAAAAACTTCATAGTTTTAGAGCTGTCTCCAGAATTGTGCGCATATTTAACTGTTCTGTATTCATATTTGAGATTTTTATACTTTGCCCGGCACTGTTTCCAATCTCTATATACTCCTAATGCTTGCAGCCTCTTAGCAATGTAAATAAATATTCCTTTATTTCTCAGTGTTCCATAAAGTTGTTTTCGTATATTTTTTTCTGCCCAGACACTTAGCAAAGCTTTAATCTCTACTTCAGTCCAGTGCTTTCCTGCTCCACTCTCCATGTTGAAAGTGACCTGGAAATGATTCACTATTTCTAGCCAAGGTTCTGTTTCCTAGGAAACCAGACGGTTGGTTGTCAATAAGCTCAGAAGAGCTGAAAGGATCTAGTTTAACTGGTTCAAGCTGCCTCAAGGGAGTAACTTGAGAAACTGCCAAATAAGCAGGCTTTGTGGTTTAAAGAAGGTTGGACCTAAATGATTCTTTAGCATTAATCAGATTTCAGCTTTAAGGAAAAAATTACCATTGAGACAAAAAGGAAAACAATTAATTTTTGTGGCTATTTTTTCTTACGTAATATGCTCTGTTTTGCCGGTTTCTTGTTGCTTTTTAAAAATTATTTTGGAAATGGTTCTGCCCTAAGGTTTATGGCTAACATTAACCTTTTTTTCCTCCTATGTGAATCACTTGTCTTCTATCATCTGTTAACTTAAAGACCACGTTATTTTGCTAAATAGATCCAAAGAAACAAATTATTTAGTGTTATGGGGCTCATAGTGTTATGTATATTTACTCTCAAGAGATTTTAATGCATTGATAATTCAGCAAAATCATTTCAGTGTTGACATTTTAGATTTTACTTTGCAGGTAGTTTTCTTGTTATTAAAATGTGTAAATAATTACGTTATATGGTTAAGGAAAAGATCCCTTTTACCAAATAAATCAGTGTGTTAGTTATTGTGAACATAGATTTCTACCCTGATATGTATCCTTTGGAACAGAAATTTATTATTCAATATCTAGTGTATTCATATTCAATATCTAGTGTATTCAATATCTAGTGTTTATTGCATTTTTCCCAGAACTATTAAAAATTGTCATGTAGTTGTACTTAGTTATACTACATGGTGATGCAGATCCTTTCATTCTTACCATGTGTTACCCAACCTTCTTCCAACTTTTGATTTTTTTATGTATTATCACCAAAAAGTGCTATTGTAGGAAGATACAGAATACCAAATCAGAAGCAGCATTTTTTTTTTCTGACAACAAAAGTGGCATTTGTTGAAGGGAATTTGGAAAGTGCATAAAAGCTAAAATCATACATACATAATTCTAGAACCCACAGATAAACTTTTTACCTGCTACTTTATTTGGAGATTTTTATTTATTTAGCGGTCACATAGTACAGAGGTTAGAAGCCCAAGTTCTGAAGCCAGATTGTCTGTGTTTGGTCCTGACTGACTGTGCCAGCGTGGGACTTATATATATCTTTCATTTCTTGAGTATCTTTTTTGTAAAATGGAAATTATTTTAATAGTAATTAGTAGTCATTATACCTATTTCATGGGATTGTGTGAAAGCCAGACCATTAGATTGTTCATGTAAAATGCCTTGGGCAGTGCCTGGTATATTAGATAGAATTCACAGTATCAACTGCTACTTTTGTTAGTCATCATGAGTAGACTTCCCACTTGAATTAGTAGATGTAATTAATGTGTTAGCCTAAGTTTACGGTGTTTTTTGAGAAAAGTGTGTTTCGTGACACACTTTACGAAACGTAATGGGTTAGATTTAACAGTTGACACCTTTCTATATTCACAGGGGTCAGGAAAGTGCTGGTATTGTAACCAGTGATGGAAATTCAGTGCCAACTTTCAAAACTCACAAGGTATTTTTGAACATATTTTTGAACATAATTTTTGAACAAAAATGCTGACTTATGAAGAAAGATACCAATAGCCAGATAATAACTGTATGTATGGGTAGTATTTGGAATGGAGGAGAGTTGAACACATACTTTGCATTTAAAACTAGTAGTCTTTGGTCTATTTCTAACTTTATATTCTCTTTCCTCATATGAGAATATTTTCCACCCAGTGATAATTTGCTAAATGTCTCACTTATTAGGATCATTTATTTATTTGAAGAGTTGAACATACTTTTTTAATATAATAATTTGGGTTATAGTTAATAAATTTTATTGCTTAGTACATCTGTTCTTAACTTTTTTAATTAAAAAATCTTCTAAAAGAAGTGCTTCAATATTATTAATGTATTAATGTCACCAAATTACTCATGTTAGAATGATTAATTTTATCTTGTGAATTTTGTTTAAATTCAGTGATTCACGATTCTTACAATTAAGTCAGTTTTGTTGTTGTTTTTTTCTTTTCCCTTTTTAAGGTGATTAGAACATTCTGAGAACAGTGGTATTGTGTAAACTATATGGTCTAATTTGGAATTGCCTGAACAGAAGCTTTTAGTTTAAGAGCTTTTTGCTGACGTATAGTCTGTTTTTCCCTAAGATGAGTTTTTATTTTGACTTTGTAAGGGAATGGGCCTTGTAAATCACGTATTTACTGAAGACAATTTGAAGAAATTGTATGTTTCAAATCTTGGAATTGGACACACCAGATACGCTACTACAGGAAACTGTGAATTAGAAAATTGTCAGCCCTTTGTTGTTGAAACACTTCATGGGAAAATAGCTGTGGCACATAACGGTGAACTGATAAATGCTGCTCGATTAAGGAAAAAGGTAAGTGTCTTTAATACTTTTGTGAGATAAATTAATGAAAAGAAGTTATCCTTCATACCAGTTGAGGATCTTAGTAAAGACTATTTTTCTAATTGTTGTCACTTGGTATCTGAATTCAAAGAACAAGTTTATCCAATTACCTGTATTACCAATTACCTTATAATTAGATTCAAAGATACCCCCACAGAGTCTGGGCTTTAAGGTCATGAGTATTTTAGCATGCTCATAAAGTGATTTTGATGTGTTGCTTTAGAGATTTGGGGGAAATGATTTACAGTTACTATTAATACAGAGAAATGAGGATCTATGTATTCTTGCAATCCTTTGACTTTGTCTTATGTTCAAAGCATAAGAAGAAAATAAAACATAAACTTGAAGATGACAAATAAATGAAAAAAGTGATTTAGAAGTAATTATAGGATATAGACCCTGGGAAAGGGGCAAAGAGTATACTGTATTTATTATGTTTTTGTTTGTTTATAGCATGTTAGGTTGACATTTCTGTGCTAATTTGTGTCTATAGTTCCTGCCGATATTTCATCTTCCTTTAAGAAAAGGAAAAACTGCTTGATGTCTTTAAATTCCTGGGAGCTTCTTATTTTTCCATCTGCCATTCAGTAATTGAAACCAAATTTTTCGGATCGCTAAATTCTTGTAATCTTGATTGACTGACTTTTGAAGTATAATAATAGTGAATTGGTAGGTGGAATATATCTGAAATCACTCATTGGCCTTCTAAGTTTGATTAGGTCTTAATAGTCAACAAATAGGAAATCAAAATTACTAGAAGATAATTATTAAAGGTTCAGTTCCAAATTAAGACCTACTTCATTGTTTCCAGGCATAAATCCTAACCCAGATACAAAAATTCACCTCTATACTTTCTATACTGCTGATTGAAAACATTTAGTATTGTCAGGTCACATACAGGTCGGCCTGTACATTTCTGTAATTGTGCTCTTGTTCCAGAACTTTATAATAATCAGAGTGTGCATTTAATTGTTCTATACAGTTCTATTCTTCTACTCTTGTCAGTGATAATCAATGAAGAGGGTAGTCACCATCACTACCACCCACAAAATGACTTAAGAGTCCCAGCTGTAGTTAGCCACTCTCATGGGAATGTATTCTATGTCAGGAATGTCAGGATAGAAGAAGAACCACAAATTCATACTTTCTTCCCTCACCCTTTTCATTACATGCCTATATTCCTTCAGTTTTCAAAAACTGCTGTATACCTCCGAAAGCACTGTATTCCCCCTGATTCAAAACAGAGACTTTTCACTGCTTCCAGTCTTGGCTCTTCCAGTCTTGGCTCTCCATCAGTAGAATGCAGGATTTTCATAAATGAACAACCATTATCAGAATTCTATTATGGTTAAGTGGCTTAATGGCTTAAGTGAGGGGTGAGGTGGAGCTTCTTTTCTAGTGATTAAACTTTTTTCCTTTCTAATAGCTCCTGCGGCGTGGTATTGGTCTGTCAACAAGTTCTGATAGTGAAATGATTACTCAGTTACTGGCATATACCCCTCCTCAGGAGCAAGATGATACCCCAGACTGGGTAGCAAGGTAATTGTAAAACTAGGTTAAAATTGCAGTTCTAGTAATGAGAGTTTGCCTTGCATGTATTTATAACTGAAATTGATATAATCATTTCATTGATTTTAGGATTAAAAACCTGATGAAGGAAGCTCCCACAGCATACTCCCTGCTTATAATGCACAGAAATGTTATTTATGCAGTGCGAGATCCTTATGGAAATCGTCCTCTGTGTATTGGTCGTCTTATTCCTGTATCTGATATAATTGATAAAGGTAATGAACTTCAGAAAGGAAAATAATTTCATAGCGCTTTTCTGGTTTACTGTGATATTCCTGATTCCTGTAAGTATTAGGAATATTGTGGGGTTAAGTTAAAAAAAAAACCAAAAAACATATTTTGAAAGTAGATTTTCTTGTATTTCTGAGAATGAGCCACTTTTAATATTTAATGGATAGGGCTGGGCATGGTGGCTCGTGTCTGTAAGCTTCAACCTATGAAGCGGCCAGGTCTAGGGATTGCGGTGAGTCCCGCCTGGGGCCCGTAGTGAGACCTAGTTCAAAAAAATATCTGGGCTTGGTGGTGCGCGCCTGTAATCCCAGCTACCTGGAAAGCTGAGGCTGGGTATTGCTTGAGTCTGTAGTACCCCAGGCAACGAGAGCCTGCGGTTCCACGGGCAAAAATAGCGAGACCTAGTCTCAAAAAAAAAAAACAACAAAAAATTTAATGGATACTCCTATTTCTTCTAGAACTAGCTATTTGTATCTTTTGCCCAGCCTCTTCATTTCTGCAATATGCTTTTAGTGATTTTCTTTTGACTTTTTAAAATCAAATATCTTTTTTTTTTTTCTTTAAATAGACTATCATGAAAACATTTTATTATGATCAGAGTTGTCAATTTTCCTCTCAGGAAAGCATTTGCGTATAATTAATTTGTACAGATGCCTTTTTTTTTTTTAAGATCATTATAGAGTTTTTGTTGTTTTTTTTAAAATTCATTTTATTGATTTGTCACAATTGTGCATTAATTGATCCCTCCTCCTCCCTCCGTATCCCCCCTCCAGTCACTCCATCTCCCATTTTTCTGCGATTTGTTGGTTGGTTAAGTTGATGTTCAATTGTTGGTTGTTTGGCCCGTTGTTCTATTCCAATATCTGGTAAATGTGTGGTTTTTTTTGTTTTGTTTTGTATTTTGCATATATATGTATATTTATATTACATTAGTCCATTATTGTGTACCCTGGGGCTTTCCCACTTCACTAACATTTGTTAACTATCCTGATCTTTTGTGCTCTTCACCTCCCCCACTTTCTTCTCCCTCCTCTCTCACTCCATGGTTCAGTCCCATTGGTTGTTTTCATTTTTTCTTGTTTGTTTTTCCCTCTATCCATCATATAAATGAGACCATCCTGTACTTCTCTTTTTCTTTTTGACTTATTTCTGCTAATATGAGTCTTTCTAGTTCCATCCAGGTTGCTGCAAATGACCTGTGTTTGTCCTCCTTGATGGATGCGTAGTATTCCATTGTGTATATATACCACATTTTTTTTAGCTAATCATCTGTTTGGGGGCATTTGGTTTGTTTCCAATTCTTTGCAACTGTAAACAGGGCTGCAGTGAACATGCGCATACAGGTGTCCTTTTGAATTAATGTTTTCATGTCCTCTGGGTAGATTCCTAGTAGTGGGATTGCTGGGTCGAATGGTAAGTCCACTTTCAATTGTTTGAGGGTCCTCCACACAGTCTTCCATAGTGGCTGGACCAGTTTGCACTCCCACCAGCAGTATAAGAGAGTACCTTTTCTCCATATCCATGCCAACATTTGTTGTTGTCTGTTTTATTTATATGGGCCAGCCATTCTTACTGGTGTAAGATGGTATCTCAGTGTGGTTTTAATTTGCATTTCCCTGATTATTAGTGATGTGGAGCATTTTTCATATGCCTACTAGCCATCTGTATCTCCTCTTTGGTAAAGTGTCTTTTTAGTTCTCCCCATTTTTTGAGTGGGTTTTTGCTTTGTTTTTGTTGAGCTGTAGGAGCTCTTTGTGGATCTTTGTTATCAGACCCTTGTCACTTGTCTGGAGGGCAAAAATTTTCTCCCAGTCAGTTGGGTTTCTTTTTCTTTTGTTTATTGTCTCTTTTGCTGAACAGAAACTTTTTAGTAAAATCAAATACCTTATTTGAGTAGAATTATAATATTTGAAGGAATCTTGGGATTATTCATTTATCTTTGCTCTTAGCTAAGGCTCCAAATGCTCTTAAAGTCATAGAAACAGGTATTTTGTAGATTTTTAAAATAAATTTCAATCCTTTTTTTTGCATTATCTATTTGATATTTTACTGTTATTTTGGAATAACTAGATGTCTAAATTTTCTCAAATCCATTAATGGAATTGCTTGTCTTGTCATTTACAGAGAAAAAGTCCTCAGAAACTGAAGGATGGGTGGTATCTTCAGAATCTTGTAGCTTTTTATCTATTGGTGCAAGGTAGGTTTTATCTTACTTAACATAGATTTTCAGCATTAAGAAGTTTTCTTTTCAGCATTAAGAAGTTTTCTTTTTATTTTCATATGAAAGTTTTCTCCTGCTGTCTGTAGAAAGACGTTTATAAATGTAGTTTGCTAAGTACATTGTACTCAACAATTGTGCTCACTTTAACTTGAATGTTCCTGTAATACCTGCTAATTCTGTAATTGGCATCTTGCTTTCCAAAATACCATGAGACTTGTTTTAGAAAATCAGCATCTCTTCAACAAGGAGTGGTTATGGTAAAACAAAAGTCATTATAAAAATGTTCTCTTTAACCTTTTGAAATTCATTTATTCTTTCAAGTTCAGTAGAACTTAGAACTTTTGCTTTTTAATTCTAAATTGGAACTTAAGCCTAACAGATTCTAATAAATTACTACTGGAGGAATTTTACTTTTTAATTTTTAAGCCAACGCTAGACTTTATGTTAAACTGCACTTTTTTCTCTTCTGGTGAGTGTATATATGTTCCTTATAATAGATGTTATCATCAGCTTTAAAGACTGGATTATTTGAAGTTTTTTTTTCCTTTAACATGGTACCTAAGATATCACCGTGAGGTCTTGCCTGGAGAAATTGTGGAAATATCCAGATGTGGTATCCGGACTCTTGCTACTATACCAAGGCCTGACGGAAATTCGGTGGCTTTTTGTATCTTTGAATATGTGTATTTTGCAAGACCAGATAGCATCTTTGAAGGTGAGTTTAAATTTCTTTATTGATATAAACATCTCATTTATCTCATTAAAACAGCACTTCTTGGCCCAAAGACTTATCTGATGGGTAATTGAATTGAACTAGATCATTTTTCCCTTTGACCTGATTCTTGGAATTATAATTTCTAAATTTGTATTAAGATAATTTTTTTAACAGTGAGTTCCCTAGTTTGTGTTGCCACTTTTGTGTTTTTGTATGTCTTGCTTTTATTTTTGTGCTCAATCTGTAACATTCTGGCAAGTTAGTTTCTTACAATAATACTATGTTGGATTATATTATATGATGTTATATTACGTTTTATATTGTTGTGTTATGTAAAATTAATCTCTTTTTTGTACATTCTAGATCAAATGGTTTATACTGTAAGATACCGCTGTGGTCAGCAGCTGGCAGAGGAAGCACCCGTGGTTGCAGATCTGGTTAGCACTGTCCCAGAATCTGCTACACCTGCTGCTCTTGGTTATGCGGCAAAGGTATTTTCTTTGTATCCTGCATTGTGGTTCTGGTATTGGACTTAGAAATCCTTGCCTATAAAGGGGAAATTTTATTTTAAGTAGGAAGGAAATACTGATACCTTTATAAGAGTTAAATTTTTTTTATAGCTTTTTAATTCAATGGCACTATTTTAGTTGACCCAACGGAAGATTAACCCAAAGACTAGGGAATTGGTCCCCTTCATTTTAATGAATATGAATAGAATAGTGGTGTAGCTGGACATGGTGGTACGTGCCTATAATCCAAGCCACTGGGAGGCTGAGGCTAGAAATACTTGAGTCCATGGGTTTGAGACAGCCCCGGGCAACCTAGTGAGACCTAGTCTCTAAAAAAAATAGCCAGGCATGGTCGCGTGGGCCTGGAATCCCAGATACTGGGAGGCCTCAAAAAATAGCTGGCACATGCCTGTAATCCAAGCTACTGGTAAGCTTAGGCTAGGAATCACTTGAGTCCGTGGGTTCAAGACAGCCCTGGGCAACATAGCGAGACCTAGCCTCTAAAAAAAAAAAAGCAAAAAGAAATTTAGTGATGATGTTTACTTACTAAAATCTACTTTTTGAGGTATTGTATCACTGACTAGTGATACCAGTCAGTATGTTTATATTGTATAACATTATATTGTATAATCTTAGTAGCAGCTTAATTTTTAATAAACAGATGAATTATGTAATTATAGTGATCCTGGGATATAATATCAACAGCCTCTGTGTTAGAGAGTTTACTTTTTTTTTTTTCCTCTTTTTTAATAGTCACATATTTTAGAGGATTTTAGAGACTTACTATCCCTCAAAGCATCTCCTTACCTTACTGGTTTTAATTCTTTCTTGCTGATAATTTTCTGGTATATAAATTGACAGTGATTTATTCATGTTATATATATTCATATGCTTAGCATTCTCTTCCAAGCAAAATAATGTTTGTTTAAAATAGCAGTATTACAGTTTCTACCAAAGTAAATTAGTTTCCTACCAAGTATGTATTACTTTCAGAGATTTTTTTCTTTTTTGCCTTTTCCCCCCTACAGTTTAGTGAAGGAAAGCTGAAAAACTTGCCCTTATAGCTGACTACAGAGCTGAAGCACAGGGATGAGGGGGTGGGAGAGAAGAAGGGCAGGAAGCATAATGTTCTGTTGTGTTGGAATATTGGTGAATTGGTGGTAATTCTTGTTTGGGGGTTCCCCAATATTATCTCAAAAAAATTAATTTACAAATTAAAAAATAAGCACTAAAGAAAAACTGGAATCTGACTATAGAGAATCCAGCAACTTTGTAACTTGGAAAAAATAGGAATCAAGAGTTTTCTGTGTGTTGCTGCTCATTTTATTTTTTAAATTTTTCTTATCAGTGTAGCCTTCCATATGTGGAGGTGCTATGTAAAAATCGATATGTAGGAAGAACCTTCATTCAGCCCAACATGAGATTAAGACAACTTGGTGTTGCAAAAAAATTTGGAGTATTGTCGGACAACTTTAAAGGAAAAAGAATTGTTCTTGTAGATGATTCAATTGTGAGAGGCAATACCATCTCACCCATAATAAAATTGCTGAAGGAATCTGGTGCAAAAGAGGTAAGTACTATTAAAAAATGTCCTAAAGCATCATTGTTATTGGCATAAAAATTGCATTTTAGATGGGAATCAAAATAGAGGGTTTATTAAAAGTCACATCACTTTACTTAGCAAATAACTTGGGAAATGTGTAATAATCACTTAATTACATCTAAATTTTATCTTTAACAGACTATAAGACTCAAAATAAAAGTTTATCATTTATAAAATTAGTTAAAAGATATATAAGACCCACAAAGTAATCACTTTTTAAATTTCTCGTGTTGGATAATTTTTCCTTGAAAATGGAGTCAATCCTAATGTAAATTTAACATATTACATTATATTTTTAAATTTCAAAGCATATTTTAAATATTTTGGAAATCCAGCTTACAGAAATCAGGTACCATTTACAACAAATAGCTGATTAGATTTTGAAAAAGAATCTGTTGGGGAAGAAAGTGTTCTAGATAGCAGTATGATAATCTATTTAGAATACTTTGAAGATAATTACAATTCATTTTCTGGCCATTTTTTACTGTGATCTCACTCTTTATAATTCTATGAAAGTTATTTAATAAAAACAAACATGCAGTAAATTCAACATCTAATATGTAGTTTTAAAAAGCTGTATAAAGACAACTAGAATTTGGGGCCGGGCGTGGTAGCACACCTTTAATCCTAGCCTAGGAAGGGAGACTGAGACTAGGAATCGTGTGAGTTCAAGGGTTGGAGACCCACCAGTGTCAAAATAGGGAGACCTAAAACTCAAAAAATAACTGGGTGTGGTAGCGCACGCCTGTAATCCCAGCTACCTGGGAGGCTGAGACTGGGGATCACTTGAGTCCGTGGTAGCCCGGGCAACATAACAAGACCTAGGGAAAAAAATATAGGTGATGAAAAAGAAAAACAGACTACTCTCTTATTTTAAAACAAAACAAATCTTTACAAGTGACTGGCATGGGTGCAGTCATGCATGCCTGTAATCCCAGCCGCTTGGGAGGCTGAGGCTAGGAATCACTTGAGTCTGCAGGTTCAAGACTGCACCAGGCAACATAGCAAGAACTAGTCTCTTAAAAAAAGTGACTGGCATTTTGAAACTTTTTTTCAGGATATGCTAGAATCTAGAATAGAGTAGGGCTCCTCAAGTATGCCCAAATGTTCTGTAAATCTTTATATTGCATTGCATTAGGCACAAAATTTTGTGTACTTTTTCTACAGTAAGTTAAAACTATGTATATTTAGTAAGGAATGTTTCATTTTTCATCACTTATTCTCTAAGAATGATGAACAGAGAGATGCTGTAATTAACATGCCACATTTCTTGAATAAAGCAAAGATATTTAGGAAAATCTAAAATATCTATGGATTTACAAAAAATATGTGAAATGATTTCTTTCAAAGGTACATGTTCGAGTAGCTTCACCACCAATTAGGTATCCATGCTTTATGGGAATAAATATACCAACGAAAGAAGAGCTTATTGCCAATAAACCAGAATTTAAGCATCTTCCAGAATATCTAGGTAGGTATTAAAATTTCTTTATTTTGATTAATTTATTAACAAATTTCAAAGCTTGTTGATCTTTATAGTTTTAATGAAAAATAGTGTTGAGTATTTGTTAAAAGTAGATGTATGTGTTTAACAGATTTTCAGCACTGTTTGAATAGTAAAGAGTGTGTTTTTTGTAAACATCACAGGAAATGTTGTGTTTGAGAACTAGGCCAATGTGAGATTAGAGGAAAAAGGGAGAGACTTTCCAGATAGAGGGAACTGTAAACAAATTAAAGTCATCCCAAAGATCAGATCCCAAGTAAATCTAAAATAATCTTACCCATATTCTAATACAATCACTTGGATCTGGGTACATATCAAAACACAAAAAAACTGAGGTGGGTTTCTCTTTATTAATGAGACTTGGAGCTGTAGATTATCCTGGATAAGACATTTACTTTTCAAAATCAGTTGAGGTATAATTTATGTATCACAGATGTTCAGCCAGTGTACCTTGGTAGTAGTGTTTCTTTTGACTTATTGTGGCTAAACCTTATCAGGTTTATCCTGATAAGGATCCATTATCACCCTAATGTATTGGATATTGTGAGCACTCACTCTTTGCCAGGAATATATCTATTTCATCATACTAACATCACAAAAACTATAGTTAAGCAGTGTTTCCCTTAAGGTATAGATATCCCCAAAAAAGAAAAATATAAGTAACCTGGAACTTCAGTTTGAACCCGATCTTCCTTAGTTCAAAATTCTTACTCAAGAGAATTACTCCTGAGACCTTTGAATCCTTGTAGATTTGAAGATTTCACTGTTACTTAAAATGTTATCTCTAAATTCTGATTTAAGATTTTTTAAAGTAATAAAGATCCTGCTGTTGATGTCTCTCCTTCTTTTAAAGGAACAACTAAAGAACAAATTTCTATCCGATATTAAGTCTTCATGTTTATAATTATCCTATGTTGAATTCTGTTCCTTTCTAAAAGGTAATCTCATGAGTTTTTATCTTTCCCTCTTTCCTCCTTTAGGAGCAAACAGTGTTGCGTATCTGTCAGTAGAAGGACTGGTTTCCTCTGTACAGGAAGGGATAAAATCAAAAAAACAGAAAATGAAAAAGCGAGATATTATGATTCAAGAAAATGGGAATGGTCTGGAGTGTTTTGAAACCGATGGTCATTGTACAGCTTGTCTCACTGGGCACTATCCTGTGGAACTGGAATGGTAGTTGGAGGAGTTATTGAAGTTTCAAGACAGAAAGTTGGTGGAGAAGAATAGTGGTTATACCTTATATCCATTGTCTGTTACTCAGTTGGAATATTTTTAAATGCCATGTACTTATAATTTTACTTTATAAATTTTGAGATTTTTTTTTTCCTGAAAAGTGTACCAAAGTGCTGTTCTTTCTTTAATAAATCCTAGATGAATATTTTGGCATTATCTAGGAACTTGGATGATCTTCAGTTTTACTTAGTCATTTAGTTCTTTGAAGCTGTCAGTTTTATCATATACCTTTAAGTTGAGATCATCAAAGTAATGCAAAGAACAGGTCAAATTCTGCTTTAGAGGGAACTGCCAGGTACAAAATTCTTAAGAGAATTTTGGGAAATATTTTTGAATTTTTAAATTTCAGTTATGGAATATTTTCATAATTGAACTTGCTAATTGCATAGAATACAATATTTGATATTCCTTTTTTTATACAAGCATGGGCTAACCTTTTTTTCACTTGTTCCAAGAAGGCAGGTGATTAAGTTCCATGCTTTAAAGAGTGCAAAAGATTAGACTAAGATGTGTGCGGTACAAATTGGCAGGTGAGTTAAATATAACTTTTCATGCAAAGCTTGAATCCATTATACCTCAAAGGTGTTTAACTTCTAGAATTCTCATTGTAATTATGACCTTGGCTTCCCAACGTAACCCTAGACAAATTTTTTTTTTTTAAAAAAAAGACCTTTTTGTGCCTCTTTCCTCACCTGTGTATTGGAATACTTACTAAATAATTAAGTGAATGTGTCATATACTTTTGGTAGTTAGGGTCACCATTTTACATTTAAATTTTAGAATAGTGCATGATAGATATTAGCTTTTGGAGTGTTAACTGTCATTGAGATTCTATTACGATGAAGGGTGACATACAATTTGGCAGTGCTTTGCCATTTCTTTTTGAGATGCCCTAAGAATGGATGTAAACACATGTTTGACAAAAAAACAGTTTTTCTATGTTTGAGCAGAAAGTATGGTACATACTATTTAGTGCCCTTTCATATAAGTCTGACAAGTAACCTAGTCACTTGAAATAAAAATTCAGTGTTTAGATTCTAAAAGGCCTTTTATTCTTAATTTGATTAATTATAAGCTTTTTAAAAAATGAAGTGATTTATCACTTGCAAGCATATGTACATATGTAGATATAAATACATGTCCTTGAAATTAAATAATCAAACAGAAGATACTGTAGGGGCCAATTTTGTTTTAAAGTTCAAGGAGACAGCTACTCTTTTGAAATGAGTGTACCCATCCAATTCCAAGCAGCAGCTTAACCACTTTTTTCTACTTTTATTTGAATCTTAAGAACTAGATTTTTTTGAAGTTTTTTTATAATGACTAAGATTTAAAATTAAGAATCCTTGCCCCCAGTCCCTACTTATGTAAGGTTTTTAAATCAGTAGTGTTTCTGTGTTACCATAATTTGATGTATATAACATCCAAGTCTATTGAGAAATTTAATATTTGTTAACAACTGAATTTTTGTTTTCATTTGGCATGCAGTCTCCATGTTTTAACAGAAGGTTAAGATAAAATTTTGACAGCTCTTTAAGGCCATGTAGGGCAGACAGCAAGCAGTTCAGATAACCCTGTGGAAGTAACACAAGTAGACTGGCATTTGAATGAGCCCCTGGGACCATTTGAGTGTATATGGCCTCCTGTTTTAATTGTATTCCTCATATTAGCATGGAGGAAGCAAGACTTGTTGGTCAATTTTGATCTGGCCTTACTTATATTTGATTTTTAAAAAACAAGAGACTCAGGGATAGTACTAAACCAAAATCTCTAATTTGACTTTTGTGTTTTGTTTTTCATAGTTTCTACTGTGTTCTATTGAAATGCTTTAATAAAGAAAAATGATACCGTGACTGTTAATCTACAAATGTTACTGTTTCTTCATCATGGTCTTTCATTTCCAAGTTCCTAAAGTCTGAATTGAATTACAGCTTTTTACCACTTCAATCTCAGATGCTGTTACTGTTTTAAATTTATGAGTAAAGTATTATAAAGTGCATAGGTGAAAAATGTGTTTTCACAGGATTTATATTGTGAGCTAAACTATGCCTACCTTTTTTGCAACTTCACTGTGATGTGTTGTAACATATGTTTAAATGTGTGTTTATTTTTTTTAAATAGTTATTTTTAGTTAGTATGATGTAGCAACTGTCACATCCATTCACTTGACACTGGTTAGTCAGACCTTATTCCTTATTTCTCTTATCCAAGCATTTTAGTAAGTAGGTCATCTCAGATGAACCAGATAGCTGCTGACTGGGAGGACAAATAAAATAATTGGAAATGCAGGGCTAAATAAGCACTATAATAGTGGCAGTTTCTATGGAAACACTAGCAAGAATGGGAAAGATGTCAGGGAACTTAAATGCTGTATTACTAAATCAAAAGTAATCTGAAAAGCTACTTTACTTTCCAATTCTGTAACATTGTAGGAAAGGCAAAACTATGTAAACAAAAGATCACTGGTTGCCAGGAGTGAGGGGGAGGAAAGGATAAGTAGGTATAACAGGATTATTAGGACTGGGAAACTACTTTCGGTGCCATAATGTGGGTATGTCATACTTTTGTCCAAATCCATACAATGTTTAAACTCAAGAATGAACATTCAAGTGTAAAATATAGACTTTGGGTGGTAATGGTGCGCCAGTGCAGTGTCATTAGTTATAAGTGCACCATTCTGAGGAGGGGGATGTTAATATGGGGGAGACTAAATGGGTGGGTAAAGATAATACTAAAATCACTTATCTTGTGCCCAATTTGTTGTGAAATTGAAACTGCTGTAAAGAAAATAAAGATAACGTCCAACCTCGTTTAAAAAAAATGAAATAGCATGTACTTTAGGAATTAGAAAATAAAGAGGTCACAGGCTTCACATTCATGCCAATACCTCTACACCTAAGTCTTTGTTAGTGATGTGTTTTAAATCATTAACTCCATACTGTTTCTTGTGTAAAAATTTTAGACATTATCTTTCTCCTGCCCTGGTTGGTAAGTCTGCTTCAATCAGTAGCCATAATCCATTCTATATTAGTCCATGCTATAGTTATATTATTGTCTCTCAAACTCTTGTCCCTGACACTTGAACCTCTAAATGCCTTTTTTCTTTGGAAAGAAGCCCTATGAACCATTATGAAAGATTGCCTTTATGTTTTTGAAGAGATGAAAATGAAAACCCAAGCCTTTTAGAAAAAGTTGCGTGCTCCGAAGACATTTTAAAGTATGCTGCAAGGTAAATTTATGTTTGCCTGCAGAAATTGTTTTCTCCTGAACCTGTGCGTTAACCTTTCTGAAACTTTCTACAGCTCACATAATGCTGAACCTCCTGCTTAATGACAGAATGGAAAATGACTGCATGAAGGAGATATACTTTTCCTTAGTCATTGAATTAGCTTCATTAAAGTGTGATAGCCTAATGGAGCCATGGTGGAGGCAGCGTTTGAAAATGAAGTTATAGGTCTCCCTCAAGTAGAACAGAATCCTTTGTTTTTTAACATCACAGACTTTTGAGGTAGCCAGCTGGATAATAGACTCGTGCTGGACTTAGGTGTAACTGTTAAGATTACAGCTGGATTTACCAGCTGGCAGGGCGGAAGTTGTAACAAAGAACGAATTTAGGACAATGCCGCCCACCCACAAACCCCCACAAAATAAAAAAGGTGTATGATAGTTTGAATAGCCTGTGATACATCTTGGGTGAAATTCTCACAGGCAAGTGGAAATAACTTGTTCGGATTACTGGTAGTTGCTTGTTACCAATACCTAAGGACAGGAAAACTGCTTGTGCAAGCCTTCTCATCTATGCTCGATGGTAGGTTGCCTTTTCAGTCCTTTCCCAAGCCAAAACAAAACCCTGATCTTTTACTACCTCTTAGAAAGATCACAATTATGGCCCCCGGCACTTGTAATAACTTACAAGACCCCAACTATATTCATTCTTGGGAACCCATTGTCCCGGCATATGTTTGTCTCCTTCAGACCCGTATTTTAGAAATTAGAAAACAACTTCAGACCTGTTTCTTTAGACCTATTGAAAACAGTCTATTAGCTATCAATCTGTATCATGCTAGTTATCATAGGGCCTTTGCGGCAGTCTCTTGCAATCTGGGACAAGTTCCTGTAAAACGTCCACTAGATGAAGTCAACTCCATCACTGTATCTTCACATCATCCCTAACCGTAGCCTCTAGCGGCTCAGAATCAAAGTCTTGCCCCCTTTCCTGACACCTACGAAAGGGTAAAGCGCCAAGCCGGTCATTGCCAAAGCTCTTCCAAATTCTTTCCAACAGCCATCGTGGCTAGAAAAGCGGCTGAGCGCAGGGCCCTTGCCAAAAACGCCCCAGAACAGTGTCCCAGGTTGGCGCCTTCGTTTCCGGGGGTGTGCAACGGCACGACGCATCTTGCCCCCGTCGCTCGTGTGACGTCACGGCGACGCGGCGCGTTTACGGAAGAGTCCGGGTCTCTGCTCACGTTACCGCTCTGCGGGACGGCGGTAATACTGGTCAGGGCCTATTCGCTTCTTTGCTGTGTGAACTATTCGACTCTGGCTGTTGAGAAAAGGTCGCGATGGCTTGGGGATCTTCTCTGCAACACTGTAGACCTCATGAGTGAGTCGCAGCAGCAGGCGGTGGCCGGCGAGGGCTTGCCTGAGGGGATGGCTTGCCTGAGGGGAAGTACGATGGCTCCTGGAACTAATTCCGCACAGGTTGGCTCAACCTCGTAACCTCCTCCTGACCTCGAACTTGAGTCAGTTTTGTCTGGAGGTTTGGTGTGTTGAGAAGACTTAATTACTTGAGTGGTCACTCCAGAGTCACTTGCCGCCCCTCTGTTCTTTCATTCAAGTGGAAATGCGACTTCCCCGCCTATCTGCTAGCTTGGTTTTGGAGGAGCGAGTGAAAGAATGGAAGTTCTGTCAAGTTCATCCTTATTAAACGTGTTTGCAGGATGGAAATTGAGCTGGTGCAGAGTGGAAAGTTAAGTTGGGTTGTTTACCCATCTGTAAAACAACCAAGTCTAGGGAGAGTACCCAAAGAGATAAAATTGGTTGACTCTTAAAGACCTCTAATAGTAGTTTCTACGTTTGTAAGTAAAGTAGCAAATGCTTAGACTTAATGATCTTGTTTCATAAAATCTGTTGCTAGATTTTATTTTCCCTTTTACGATATTAGAAAAGTGTAGCCATCTGCTAAATACGGTATTCTCTTAGAGTGCATTTATGATTCCGGTGATGAAAATGAAAAGCTCAGACGACGAGAATATTTTACTTTAATTCTCTGACAATCACTGGGAAACGCAATGAAAAGAAAACCAATAGTAAAGATAATATAATTTTCATAATTTTTTAAAAATTTTCTAGTATTTTGCCAGGTAATTTGTCAGGTAATTCTAGTCTGTTATAGATTGTCCTTGGTGTACAAGCTTTTGCATTAAAAAATTCCTTAAACATAGACTTGACACTTTTGTAAAAATATCTTAGTATAATACCCTGGTTTAGGCAATTCATGTGGGGAGAGGGTAGCAGAAGGTAATCTGCGCTAATTGTAACCTGCAAAATAATTTCAGGGTGTGCTAAGTCTGACTTGCATAATGATCATTGGTATATATGAAGAAAGCTTAACATTTTTATCATATGTATCGAGGAAAGATCTAGTATTTGAAGTGTTTACTAAAAAAAACCACTTTAAGAACTAAAGTTCTATTTTTTTTTTTTCTTTTGAGACTAGGTCTCGCTATTTTTGCCCATGAAACCGCAGGCTCCCATTGCCTGGGGTACCACGAACTCAAGCAATCCCCAGCCTTAGCTTCCCAGGTAGCTGGGATTACAGGCGCGCACCACCACGCCCAGCTTTATTTTTGGAAACAAGTCTCGCTACGGGACCCAGGTGGGACTCGAACCACGATTCCTAGCCCCAGCCGCTTCATAGGCTGAAGCTTACAGGCACGAGCCACCGTGCCCGGCTAAAGGTCTAATATTTTTAAACTCATAAAATCATAGCATTTCCAAGCCTCGTGTGTCTCAATAGTTACTGAATCATTTTGCTCCTGTTAGGAACGCTTTTCTCAGTAATAAATTATATGACATGGATGAAAATTAATTTTATTTTGGATCAGGGAAACAAGTTCAAATAGTTGTGAACAATCTTTTAGAAACTTGTGTAATTAAAATAGGCTGTTTGATTTGCTTTGAAATCTGAAAAATAGCGATTCCAGAGGAAGAGAATTCATCTTTGCCCTCAAGGAAATACCAGTTTGAGTTTTTTTAATTATCAATGATCCCTAAAGTTTCTTCTATAAAATACTATGTCAGGAAAATTTTTATCACCTGCATTGAGAAATCTAGAGAACATTGTATGATGCAGTGCTTTACTGAGTTGTAGTACCGTACTTAAAGTTTAAATGAATTTTTGACTATTTAAAAAAATCAAACTAGAATATAAAGAACTTACATGTTAACAATTATAAAACAACTAAATAGAACTTCTGTAATGTATCATAATAAAGTGATTAGAGCACTTTATATTTAGTAGACTAAAACCAGATGGGTTTAGGTGGTTTTCCTTTTTTCTATCAAAGATTGGTTTTATTTTCATTAGAGTTTAATTTTGTGGAACCACAGGCTTATGTTGCCCAGGGTACTACAGACTCAAGCAGTCTCCACCCTCGGCTTCCCAGGTAGCTGGGTTTACAGGCACATGCCACCACACCCAGCTATTTTTTTGGAACTAGGTCTTGCTACTTGCCCCGGGTGGGACTCGAACCGCGATCCCTGGTTCTGGCATGGCTTCCTAGGCTGTCGCTTCCAAGCATGAGCCACCATGTCCAGCCTAAAGTTTAATTCTTAAAAGACTACTTTTATTTCAACTGGTCTTTTCAAAGTCACCATACAGGATTTTAACCATTTTACCTTAGTCTGATTAAGAGTATAATGAAAAAAAGTTAAGCATGTGGTACTTTAATTTTGGTTTTATTGGTTAATTTCATATAAATACATATTTCATTTGTCAGCTCTGATCCAGTATTTATCTGATATATCAGATTAATTTTCAACCTCATACTCTACAAAGTGATCATGAATAGTTCAAGAGTTAAGAAGTTATTTAGTATGTATCTTTGTTATAATTACTTTAGGAGGAATGTGCTGACGTTCCTTTCCTTGTTCCTCTAATATTCCTGTCTTACAGGTAGAGTTCATTGATGTTTAGTTAAACTTGGTGAAATGACTCTTCAGGAATTGGTGCACCACGCTGCTTCCCTTTATTCTAATAGAACAGCTGTATGTTTTGATGACTGTAACAACCAGCCTCCAGTTTACTATACCTACAAGACTTTGGTGAATGTGGCTTCAGAATTAGCAAATTTTCTGCAACTACACTGTGATTTTCAAGGAATTCGGGAAATTGGTCTCTACTGTCATCCTGGGATAAACTTACCTTCTTGGATTTTAGGGTAATACTTTTTGGAACTAAAAATTTGATACTATTCTAACCTTATTTATACACAGAATATAAATACAGTGTATATCTATATGTATGTACACAGACTGTGTGTGTGTGTGTGTGCCAATTTACTTTTGAATTTATGTATACTATTGAATTTTTCTGTATTGCTTGCTTAGGTAAAGTATAGGAGTTCATAGTTCCCCTAGAATATTTTTTTATCCTTTAAATTAATTAATCTGAACTAATTTAGGGGAGAGTAGAACTTTTCACTAATAGAACATTTAAATATTTCTAAAATAAAAGGAAAATCTAAGCTTGTCCTTGAGATTGGAAAGGCTCAGGAGGATTTTGTCGCACAATGTAGGATAGAGTTATGGGTGAGTCTCCCCTCTGTCCCTCCCCCTCCCAGTGTGTCTTGAGTTTGGGTGACCCAAATGCATACTGATAATTGTGACACAGTAAGTGTTAAGAGTTTGGTTCCTTCGATGCTTATTTAATCCTTACATCCAATAAGGAAACTATATCGTGATCCCATTTTGCACATGAAGAAACAGAGATCCAGCTAGTAAAGTCAGTTGCCCAAAGCCACCAAGTTAGAAATATCTGGAGCTGGGATTTAAAGTATTTATGTGGGATTTCCGACCATCGTGGATTAGTTAAAACCTTTCTGTTCTGAATCTCAGGATTTTTAGTCTTAAGATCAAAACAAAATAACTATAATAAAAGATCTGTCAGCAAAAACACTGGTAATTCTTGATAAAGCCAATAGTAAAATACATAGGAAAATAGGAATGCTTAAAATAAGACTATAGTCAACAGATAATTCTATGCCAACTTTGTACTTTGTTTCTTTAGAATTCTCCAAGTCCCTGCTGCTTATGCTCCGATTGATCCAGATTCACCACCAGCATTATCAATGTATTTTATGAAAAAATGTAACTTAAAATATATCCTTGTTGAAAAGCTACAAGTTCATGTAAGTGCTTAAATTGTTGTGTGTGTGTGTGTGTGTGTGTGTGTGACATTTATCTTTCAGCTGAAGGGTGAATTTTTAGATTTACTAATGCAGCGAGAATGTCTGCTGCGTGACAAAAACCTCTAAGGAGACGGCCTTGAAGGAGGATATGAAAGGAATGGCAAATAGTTCTCGGACTGCCTTATCCTTGGTTAAACGTTGAGAACTGGACACAGTCCTCAAGGAATAACATGGCCTGCCAGGAAAATGTTAGGGTTGGCCGCTCCCTTTATAACAAAATTATGCTATAGATCACGAGAAAAACAGGTTGTTATGAGAAAAACAAGTTGTTGCTTACATGGAGATGTTATCCATTAACCTCCCTTTATTCTGGAAAATGAAATAAAAGCCAGCTCTATGAAGTCCAAGATACACAGTTACCATGGACTTCTGCATCCTCTGTCACTCCTTGTCTTATTGGCTCAATCTGTTTCTCTTTCTCTTCCCCTTCCTGGAATCAGTCACAACAGCAGAGTTTCTTATTTTCTAAATTTGCTAACTTAGCAGGGTTTCTCAGGCTCAGTACTGTAGACATTTTGGGCTGGCTAATTGTTGTAAGAAATGTTCTGTACATAGATGTTTAACAGCATCCTTGGTCTCCACCCACAAGATACCTGTAGCACTCCCCACACCCACCAGCAGACCACCAAAATAATAGACTACCTTACCAAATGTGACTTTCCATTCAGAGTTTGATAAGTAGTGCTCATTGGCATATAAGTTATATAAGTTACATAATGGAATATAATATATAGTTATATATGTTATATATAAATAATACATATATGTCAGATGCATAGCTATAACAAGTTAAGTATAACTAAGTCATAAGTTAAATGTAATATACATATACATATATAGTTACATTACACATAATAAGGAGTTAGATTTAAGCCGGGCACGGTGGCTCGTGTCTGTAAGCTTCAGCCTATGAAGAGGCCCGGGCTAGGGATCGCGTTTGAGTCCAGCCTGGGGCCCATAGCGAGACCTAGTTCCAAAAAAATAGCTGGGCGTGTTGGCGTGCGCCTGTAATCCCAACTACCAGGGAAGCTGAGGCTGGGAATTGCTTGAGTCTGTGGCCCCGCCCCGGCAATGAAAGCCTACGGTTCCACAGGCAAAAATAGTGAGACCTAGTCTCAAAAAGAGGGAAAAAAAAGGAGTTCGATTTAAAGATTAGATTCAGGCTTGCATTTTAAAACAAGATTGGCACTTAAGACACTTAGACCAGACCTTTATTTAGTTTTCTGGAAAACTATATTTTTTTTTATTTATAAGTGACTACCAATGAAAGATCTAACCAATAAATGATTTTAGGAATAAGAATTGATACTACATATTCAGCAAGATGCAGCCCATACTTTCTTATTGTTTCTTATTGCTAAAATATGTTTTACCAAAAAGAAAAACATTCCCTATTTGGAAATAGTACTTATGATCAGATATTATTTATGAAACACTAATTATGAATTTCTGATTTTCCAGGTAGAGGTAAGTACACCCTCTTTTATTCCATTATAAACATTTATAAACATTTCAAGCATGTTTCATTATCATATTTGCCACATTACACTGCAGTTCTGTGTTTTTTATATGTCTCTGTTTTGAAATTGAGTTTGAAAATAAGGCTGGAGTTTTATTATTGGCAGTTCTGATGTATCTTTCTATTCCTGGATACATAGCAAGTAGACATAATTTAGTTAGTAAATGGATACTCCATATTTCTGTATAAAAGAAAATATCTTTTAGCGTGTTAATATTATAAACCTTTTTCCCCATCTAACATAGAAATTCAGATCTTCCTATGAAACATTGCTGATCTGTGATGCATTTACAGTAGAACATAATGACCTAGTGCTCTTCAGACTTCATTGGCGGAATGTTGAGATGAGCTTGATGCTAAATAATAGAAAAGAAAAATATGAAAAAGAAAAAGTGGTAAACACTACAAGTTCTGAAAAGACCAATGAAGAAGAGTCAGAAGAGCACCTGGATGTGAGACAAAAGAATTGTTTGGCCTACGTTCTCCATACTTCGGGCACCACGGGGCTACCTAAGATTGTCAGAGTCCCTCATGCATGTATAGTGCCAAATGTTCAGCATTTTCGGTAAGTTCTGACATTAGAAATCTTCCAAACGTGTGTTTTAAAGGATAAAAAAGAACCAAAAGCTCTGTTTTTTTATAAATCTTTTTCCTAAACCGATAGTCCTGAATCATTGTATTGTTTTAGCTATATTTGAACTTTATTTTGGTACATACTAGGACTTCACCTCTTTCACCCAGACCTGGAGTCAAATAAGTGATAGGGTCTGAAACTTTGCTTCTTAATTATTAAGAGAAAGGAGAAATTATATTCTTGTCAAAGGCACCCGATATGCATGTAAGAACTTGACTTCCTAGTGTGTATCCATGCTAGGAAGCCCAGGAAACAAAGGGAGGCAGGTGCCATGGGACCTGATACAGCAGAACCCTGGTATGCCCCGTTGAAGAAGTTTCCACTTACCCCAAAGATGATGAAGTCTTTGAAAACATTCACATTTCTTCTCTAATTGACATGCAGTTCATTCTTGTAACACTATGGAGTTTGGTTTGATGTTATGACTGGAGATGAAAAATGTCTGTAAACTTAAGATTCTCAACTTGAGAAAAAAGGAAGGAAATAAAGGAGGAAGGAACCAGAAGAGAGTAGTGTTAGGAAATCAGAGGAGGAAACAGGTATAGGTTTTATATTTTATAGCCTTGTTTTAAGAAGGGGGAGATTTTTAGAGACTTGGTAGACAACAGTCGATTTGTAAATGGTAATCAAAAGAGTACAATACTTTGAAGTGTGGAGGGAGGACATTTAAAATACTGCATGAAATACTTCTTTGTAGAGCCTTAAAAAAGATTAGAGGGATGACAGTAGACTACATAAACCCTTTAGGTAATACTGAATATCAGAGAAGATTGATGAATTGTGACTCCTATGAAATAGAAAGCAACACCATACTAAGAGTATGGGAAATGAGATGGGGTTGGAGATAGAGGGAATTTGAATAAAGTGAAATATGTGATCTGGGGGATGTAGGAGAGGTATTGGGCTGGGCAGAGGCATGAGTTGTCTAAAGTTGGGAGCAAACTGAAAATGTGCTCAGTGAGGGATGCGGACAGATTTACAAGGAAAGTATACAAATTTTAAATAGCTGTTTTTTTCTTAACTTAATGAAGTCTGTTCGTTAAATTCCCCTTTTGATTTTGCTTCCTAAGTAAGGAAATGGTAGATAACTGGATTCTGAAGAGGTAAAAATTTTTTCCTTTATTTTTTTATATTTTGTGGGTACAGTTTCCTCTCTCTCTCTCTCTCTCTCTCTCTCTCTCTCTCTCTCTCCCTCCCTCTCTCTCTCTCTCCCTCTCTCTCTCTCTCTCTCGTATATATACCACAGCTTTGTACCATTCATCTGTTTTGGGCTATTTCAGTTGTTTCCATATCCTGGCTATTGTAAATAATGCTGCAATAGACAGTGGTTAAAGGTGTCTTTATGAATTAGAGTTTTTGTCACGTTTGGGTAGATTCCTAGAAGGGGGATTGCTGGATCAAATGGGAATTCCAATTTCAGTAACTTAAGGGTCTCCCACACAACTTTTTCCATAGTGGCTGGACCAGTTTGCATTCCCATCAGCAATGTAAAGGTGTTCCTTTTTCTCCACATCCATGCCAGCATTTGTTGTTGTCCTTTTTTTTTTTTAATATGGGCCATTTTTACTGGTGTGAAATGATATCTCATTGTAGTTTTGTAGTTTTGATTTGCACTTCCATAATTATTCAGTGCTCTACACGTTCAGAGAAATTTCTGTAGTAACTATAGAAATGATCCCTGAAAGTACAGTCTTGAAGAGTTAAAATTTAAGATACTCAATTTAGAAACAAAATAAATGATATATTTTCTCTTTGTTTTGGACTTAAATCAGACTAAGTGTAGATTGAGAGGAGAAAAAGATTTGGTTCATAAACATATGAGAGCTTACACAAGAAGTACCCAGCTCGCTATAGGGAGGCATACTTTTATCTTCTCTTAGGGTTCTTTGGACTGAACCTGAGAATTAGATTGACATAAGACAAATCAGGAGAAAGCATACAAAGTTTTTGCAAAATAGGTTTTATATGACAGGATACTTCATAAGGAATGAAGCTGCAAAATTATAAATTCATACTTTTATAAAGAGTTCTAGAATGGGGCACTAGTTTGGTTTATCTAAAGGAGAAACCTGGTTAGTATTCAGAAATTTAATGTACATAAGTTCTTTTTCCAGTAAGTAATTACCAAATGCTAGACATGTCTAACTATCTTCTGTTTTGCCTTAGGGTACTTTTTGAGATTACTCAAGAAGATATTTTGTTTCTGGCATCACCTCTGACCTTTGATCCTTCTGTTGTGGAAATGTTCCTTGCTCTATCAAGTGGTGCCTCTCTGCTTATTGTACCAACTTCTGTCAAAGTGCGCCCATCAATATTAGCTGCTGTTCTCTTTTCCCATCACAGAGTGACTATTTTGCAGGTACATTTTAAGATCAAATGAAATAGGTTGTTTTTCCTTATTCAGTACTTTAAGTGTTTTTAAAGAATATTTTGTATTCCATTGGTTCTTTTCAATGACTGAATGATAGGCTAATTTGGATTACCAAGGACTGTCTATTGATGATTACCACTCAGTAATAAAATGTCCTGCAGTCTAAATACATGTTAAAATCCTAATGCTCAACCTGATAGTATTAGGTGGTAGTACTTAGGTCATGAGAGAAGAACTCTCAGAGTGAGTTTGATGCCCTTGTCAAAGAGAGTGTATACAGCTCGCTTGCCCTTCCACTTTGTGAGGACATAGAAGCTGGTGGTCTATGACCTAAAAGATCCCAACCATGTTGGCACCCTGATCTTGGACTTCTAGCCTCCAACAATTGTGAAAAATAAATGTGTTATTTACAACTTACCCAATCTATGGTACCTTGTTATAATAATCTTAATAGACTAAGCAAAGTAATGAACTCTATGCATAGAAGATAATCTCAAAGTATTTATGTTTAATTAAGGAAACCAGGTCAAAAAACAATACATGGTGTATGATTTTATTTTTATAAAATTCTAGGACATGCCAACTCAACATACATGGCAGACAGATCAGTGGATGTCTGAGGAAGTGGTTCATTTGGGGGGGGGGATTGTAATAGTACTCAGAAAATTTCAGAATTGAAGGACATTTGGACTCTAGCCATGGTTTCACTGGAGGATACATACTTTATAAATATATATGTTTATATTTTACAGTTTAATGTATGTCAGTTATACTTCAGTAAACTTTTAAAATCTTCATATTATTTAACTTTGATGCGTTTTTAATCCTTTCATATACTTTTTCTACAGAGATAAAGGGAAAGGAGATATGAACTGATAATAGATTTTTATCTTTAAACTCTTTTATCTTAAGTACATTTTTATCTCTGAACTCTTTTGTCTTGAGTACAGTTTTGCTTAAAGTAACTTAGATATTCACATTAAGGAGATAATGCTACCTTATTAGTTACCCAAGTATGATTTGCCATTTGATAAACATGGGCTTAATTTCTATTTGGTTTCCCAAAGTTAAGCTTTAAACTAATCATTATAGTTTTGCCTTTTAAAAACTGTAAAGGGAAAGAACATAATTATTTTCAATATCTCTACAGGCAACACCTACATTGCTTAGAAGATTTGGGTCCCAGCTTATAAAATCTACTGTTTTGTCAACCAGCACTTCTCTTCGAGTATTGGCTCTTGGTGGTGAAACATTTCCATCTTTGTCTGTTCTCAGAAACTGGAGAGAAGAAGGCAATAAAACTCAAATATTTAATGTTTATGGTATTACAGAAGTATCAAGTTGGGCAACTTTTTATAGGATTCCAGAGAAGATTCTTAACTCTTATTTGAGGTGAGGGTTTCACTTACTAAAGCAGAAGCGTATTTAACCAGTGTGTTAATACTAGTGGTATTTTTGATAAGTTTCAGCATAATAATTTTAGAAATACTATTTTATCTAGAATTTCAAGCTAGGGATCCACAACATTTCTCATGATAGTTGGTTTTACAGACTCTGCTAGAACTTTTTGTTACTAAACAGAAATGAGTAACATATATGACAACCTTTATAACATCACAAAATTTTTGTTTCTTTATTTGGTACATGTGATTTAAACACATTGGAAAATATTCTATTCAGATATAATTTTTTCAATCTGCTTTGGGTTATTGTGTTTTTCATAGATGTGAAATGCCTATACAACTGGGATTTCCACTGCTTGAAACGGTAGTTGAAGTCCGAGATACTAATGGTGTCACAGTTCAAGAAGGCAACGGCCAAGTATTTTTAGGTAATTTTATATTTGTTGATTGGGATTTTTATTTTAAGGGGGAAAAAATCTGATATTTTTATTTTATTCTCTCCCCACTTTATTTATGTCCAATACACTTTTATGTAATATTTTTAACTTCACCCTGATAATTATGAAATAATTAGTAATTTACCATAATTATTTCAGATGTTAGTGTTTAATACTCTAAGAGAAATTATAAAAGTAACTTGGAAACTATAACTTGTGCCTTTATTTATAACCAAAATTTTATTTCATCATAGTATAAGCATTTTTTAATCACAAATATATTTAGAAATAATTTGCTTCATCTCTTTGTGCTCTAACTGAAGTTAACACTTTACTTTTACCAGATGACATTTAGAATTGAACCTTTTCATATAAATATTCAAAACTAAACTTGAAACTTAGTAACTTAGCTTTTGGAGATGTTCTTGATTTGATAAAGGGTTTTAGCATATTTTCCATGTAGTTTGTTCCATTGGTCTTTGTATCTCATGAAGGTGGCAAAAACAGAGTATGTTTTCTTGATGATGAAGTGACAGTGCCACTTGGCACAATGCGAGCCACAGGAGACTTTGTGACTGTGAAGGAAGGACAGATATTTTTCTTGGGACGAAAGGACAGTCAGATCAAACGCCATGGCAAACGTCTTAACCTTGAGCTTATACAACAGGTGCGACTATTTAAATATTAAATTTGTTATATGTAAGTATTAGAAGCAGCTACCACTAGGTAGCTAACTTAAACCTAGATTTTAAAATTAATGATAATATGGAGAAGATAGGTTTTTTTTTTTTTTTGAGACTAGGTCTCGCTATTTTTGCCTGTGGAACCGCAGGCTCACGTTGCCCATAGTACCACAGACTCAAGCAATCCCCAGCCTCAGCTTCCCAGGTAGCTGGGATTACAGGCACGCACCACCATGCCCAGCTATATTTTTTTGGAACTTGGTCATGCTATGTGCCCCCCGTAGGATTCGAACTGCGACCCCTGGCTCGAGCCGTGGCTTCCTAGGCTGCCGCTTACAGTCATGGGCCATCATGCCCAGCCCAGATAGTTTTTTAAATAGGTGATAAAATAGTCTTTGGTAACTCTGAAAATAAATTGTTTCATTTTGCTTGAGGTGCTATACTTTTTCAAAGATATTAAGAACCCTAAATGCTGTTATTAGAAATAGTGGCAAACAATTTTTTAGAAATTGCTAATGTACCTGATATTTTAATTTGACTGCTGATTTTAAACATGTTAAGTTTGAGCATTGCAGAAGTTTGTTTTTAATTATCTTCACTGGCAATTGGAATATTCTCTTTTACAGGTTGCTGAAGGACTTCAGCAAGTGGAGTCTTGTGCAGTTACATGGTATAATCAGGAAAAGATAATTCTGTTCATGGTGACCAGAAATGATTTAGTAAAGGATAACATCTTTAAAGAATTGCAGAAGCATCTTCCAAGTCATGCAATCCCAGATGAGCTTGTGTTGATTGAGTCTCTTCCTTGTACATCTCATGGTAAAATATCTTGAAGCAGATATGTTTCAGTACTAAGTGGTGCTAGTTATACTTGTAACTAAGTTAAAGGACATGTAAATCCTTATTACCATTAGTAACAGTAGTACTTATTATGATGGACTGCTGCGGACCGTCCGGGCGAGGTCGCAGGCCAAATGACCAGGGTTCAGCTGGGCAGGAAAGACACAGGAGCCGGTGAATGGCGAACTGACGCACACACTCAAGGGGTGGTGAATCTGCTGCGATTTATTTGAGATTTTTATGGATATATATAGTGTTTTTGGCAATCAGCATTCTATGAGTATATGCAATTAACCTATTAACAGATTGTAGATTTTTCCTAGGTATATCTAACAATATAACTTTTCTAGAAGCATCCTAAAGCAATTCCTTACTTTGCCACTGAGA